>SJYC01061879.1:0-22503 GCA_006408675.1 Madoqua kirkii
ACTTCACTTCACTGCATGGTTAAAATAGTATGTTTTATATTATGAGACTTTTACAGTAATAAAGAAAACATATAAACCTCCCTGGACATAGTCCTCATAGAACTTTGTATGGATTGTTATTGTATATTACACATGTACGTAGATGTATATGAATATTTCATATATTTATATATTTATGTTTTCCCTGCTAGATGCTTCTGGAAGGCAGGTCCTATATAGGTTTTGCTCTCCAGGGTCTGCAGTGCCTACATATAATAGACACTCATAAACGTTTGTGGAATAAGTGAAGAGCTCCAAACACCCACACCTTACTGCTCATGCTTCATCATTTTCTCTCCTTTAATCTTAATTCAGTTCCATCTATCATAATATTTCAAACCCCACAAAGAACTGGAGTGTTAGGAAGAAAGTTAGCTGTTTAGAAGGGTTCTTGCTGCTGCAAAGTCACTTCAGCTGTGTCCGACTCTGTGCGACCCCATAGACGGCAGCCCACCAGGCTCCCCCGTCCCTGAGATTTTCCAGGCAAGAACACTGGAGTGAAAAGAGAAAGTGAAGTCATTCATTCGTATCCGACTCTTAGCGACCCCATGGACTGCAGCCTACCAGGCTCCTCCGTCCATGGGATTTTCCAGGCAAGAGTACTGGAGTGGGGTGCCATATCACCTTTTAAAAAAGTGCGCATTCAACAACAGTGTGAAACCCCAGAGCATTCCAGTCCCTCCAGACTCCCTGCCACTCAGGGTAACTTTCAAGTTTGTGTTGGATGTTACAGCATTGGGCCTCGAAGATCTCACGTGGTTTTAAGTTTAGGGGCCTGATTGGGCAACTAGGTGCTTTCAAGAAGGGCATAACAAAAATAGATGTAAGAACAGACATTGGAAAGTGCCAGACTGAGGAGTGAGAAGCACAGAGGAGGCGAAGGGCCCTCTGGTGTTGGATGAAGGTGTGAGGCAGGAAGCAAATTCCCCTGAGTCAGCTTGAACACAGGGCCTCTGTAAAGCTAATATCGGGCTTCCCAGGTGGTGCTAGTGGTAAAGAACCTGCTCGACAATGCAGGAGACATAAAGACATGGATTTGATCCCAGAGTTGGGAAAATCTTCTGGAGGAGGGCATGACAATCCACTCCGGTATTCTTGCCTGGAGAATCCCATAGACAGAGGAGCCTGGTGGGCTATCTTCCATAGGGTTGCAAAGAGTTGGACATGACTGAAGTGACTTAGCATGCACACGAGGCTAATATTTGGCCTCTACAACATGTATTTGGCTTCCCCGTGGCTCAGCCGGTAAAGAATCCACCTGCAGTGCGAGAGACGTGGGTTCCATCCCTAGGTTCGGAAGATCCCCTGGAGATGGGAAAGGCTATCCACTCCAGTATTCTGGCCTGGAGAATTCCATGGACTGTATAGTCCATGGGATTGCAAAAAGTCGGACCCAATTGAGCGACTTTCACTTTCACCACACATATGAGTCTGTGAAGTCTGCCATAATAAAGTACCATAGACTGAGTGGCTTAAAAAATAGAAATTTATTTTCTTACTGTTCTAGAAGCTGAGGTCAAAGATCAAGGTGTCAGCAGGGTTGGTTTCTTCTGAGGCCTCTGTTCTTGGCTTGCAGCCCCTTTTCACTGTGTCCCCTCATGTCGCCCCTTGGTCCGCGTGTGTGTGTATCTTTGTCTAGATTTCCTCCTCTGATAAGGACACCAGCCACACTGGATTAGACCTCACTTGTATGACCTCACTTTAACTTAATTACCTCTGTAGAGACACTCCCTCCAGATACAGTTACATTCTGAGGTACTGGAGGTTAGGATTTCAACATGTGAATGTGGGGGGCATGATTCAGCCTATAACACTGCAGACTTGGCTTTCTTCTTGCATATTTGTTTATCTCTATTGTGGACGTTTTTCTCAAACTGAAGTCACAATATACTAACCTGTATCTCCCATGCTGCCAGTTTCTAGAGGGCTTCAGGGAGAACTGAAGTGGTTTGCAAATAAAAGTGAAGGATGCTGCTAAGTCTCTTCAGTCGTGTCCGACTCTGTGTGACCCCATAGACGGCAGCCCACCAGGCTCCCCCGTCCCTGGGATTCTCCAGGCAAGAACACTAGAGTGGGTTGCCATTTCCTTTTCCAATGCATGAAAGTGAAAAGTGAAAGTGAAGTCGCTCAGTCGTGTCCGACTCTTCGTGACCCCATGGACTGCAGCCTACCAGGCTTTTCCAGGCAAGAGTACTGGAGTGGGGAGCCATTGAACAATAGGACACAGTAAAACGCTGTACCCCGTCCCTCCAGCACACCTCTAAGCAGCTCCCTGGTGCTATCAGTGGGCATGAAGTTGAGAGAGACTGCATAAGAGACCAGAGCGTATTGCAGCCTCCTGGGGGGTGATGGCTGAACCAGAGCTGGGTCAGGGAAATAAGGAGTGACGTTACAGCGCTGTATGCCTGGGTTGAAATCTACATGCCTTGAGGAACATTGGTGAATAAAGAAAAGGAAGGAGTTCCCTTGTGACCCGGTGTGTCACATGGTTCAACAAATTTATAATTAAAGATCCCAGGGAAAAATTATACAAAATGATTTTGCATGTTCACTATCATTTTTGTTATTTTGGGGTCAGTTTCAGTTGATTGATTTTTCTCCTTGTTATAGATTGTATTTTCCTTCTTTTTTGTGTGCCTGGTATTTTTTGGCTGGTTACCAGTTGCTGAGTTTTGCCTTGTTGGGTCTCAGATGCTTTTGTGTTTCTTTTCAGTATTATTGAACTTTGTTTGGAGGTGCAGTTTTGAGATGTGCTTTTAATATTTGTTAGGTGGGACCAGAGCAGCGTTTAATCTAGGGATAATTTCCCCCTCAATACCAACACAAAACCTTTCTGTATACTCTCCTGAGGCACCATGAGTCATGAGCGTTTTCACTCTGACTGGTTAAGAGCAGAAATTACTCCTGTCATTGTCCAGGGACTGTTCTTCCTGAGGCTTTCTTGTGATTCTTTTCCCAGCCTTAATTTTTTTCTCACGTATGAGCTCATCAGCCCTCTGTAGGTCTCCTGAGCTCTCTTTCTATGCAGCTCTTTCACTTTTGGTACTTTGTCCTTTGAACACTAGGTACCTTGGCCTTCCTGTACATCCATGTTTGTGTCCTCAACTCAGGGAGACCATGGAACTCTACCTGGCCTCTCCTTCCTCCTTTCTGAGCCATAGAAACTCATAAGACAGTAAGGTGGACCAATGTAAGGCTCATATTTGTATTTATTTCTCAAGGATCACTGTCCTTAGTTGCCTGATGGCTAGTTCTTGAAAACCATTGTTTTATACACACACACACACACACACACACACACACATATATATATATACACACATACTTTTTTTTTTTTTTAACGGAGCTTCCCTCACAGCTCAGATGGTAAAATGTGTTTCTCTTCTCACTGAGGTGGTTTCTCTTGCTGCGGAGCACAGGCTCTAGGCCTGAGGCTTCAGTAGCTGTGGCTTATGGGCTTACTTGCCTCTCGGCACGTGGGATCTTCCTGGACTAGGGATCAGACCCATGTTTCCTGCATTGGCAGGCAAATTCTTAACCACTGGGCTACAAGGAAAGCCTTTGTTTTATAGATTTTGTCTAGCTTTCTTGGTAAGTTCATGCAGAAGATAAATCTGGTCCCCTTTACTCCATTTTATCTGGAACTGGAAGTCAAATAAGCTACAGTTATCTTTTTATTTTTAAATAGTATATTTAGATTTACATTTCCTAGTCTGTCAACTCCAAAAATGAATCAGTGTCTTAACTCTTCCTAAGAAGTTCAAAAACGTTTGCACTCTGATAGTACCCTCTCCTTGGATCTCCTGATTTTGGCACATTCTGAAATTTTTTCCCTAATATATTATAATCAAAAGCTTATTATTTTAAAATTGTGTAGCTCTTCTTCCAAGATATTTATAATGATCTCATCATGTTGTGTAACTCTAGTTGCCAGTTAAGATTCATTTCTATGTTTAACTGAATTCAGATCATCACTAGTTTTTTCTTTAGAAAAAAAAGCTACTTTGGCTTCTTCTTGCCTAAGTTCATTATTTTGATTGCAAAATCCACTGTTGAAGGCAGCTTGTGCCATTTACATCAGTGAATTTGCATTGGCTTCTATTATTAGCTTTTAGGCTAAGTACACCTAGAATGGATCAGTCTCTCTGAGACTGACCAATTTCGTGAGAGATTCATAAGGAATCTAGTATGCTATTTTGTTCATTTATAATGAAAAATTTAAGGTCTTTCAGGACCAAGATACATTCTCTGGTCAGTGTGTTGTGTTTCAATAGGAAAGTATACTCAAAAGGTCAATTTTTCCCAAAGCTTCTAGGTTATTTTGTAATCACAGCAAAGTAGCTGTGGGGGTGAGTTGCACTTTTAAAATAGTTAAGGTTCAAAGCACCAGTCTCTACTGTAGAGATGTCCCCACTATGTGCACCCAGAATCTGTGGGTCAAAGCATCTTCTTTCCTGCATGTCTTGGGTAGGTCCCCACAGTTGCCTCTGACATTTGTTTAGTCTGTTTCATTGCTAATTTAATGCCTTCCATGTTTATACCAATTTAATTGCTTCAACTTTGGATCTGTAACAATATTGAAAGAATTTGCTTGTTTATCCAGTGTTTGTTTCTAGCAACATTTCATCTTTAAGGTATTTTTTTTTTAAACATTAAGAGTTGAGTGTTAGTTTTATACTTTCAGTTTGGGGGGAACTTTGCAGTTGCCTCTCAGACAATGATCTCCTTTCTTGGAATGCCTACCTGTTATTTGTGACTTGTTCCCACCTTATTTTGCCTGTTGCTTTTTAAATAATGGTCTTATTGTTCCCAACTGTCAGGATCTTGAGAGATGTCCTGTATGTACTTGTATTCTACTTAATATTGAGCACAGCATCTTATACAGAGAAAGGGTTTAATAGCTATTTGTCAATAGCTATTAAGATAGATTTCTTGATCTCCTTCTGCTCTTTGCCATCTTAATGCCCAGATGTAGACAGATGCTCCAGGTGTTTTTTAAAAAGGAGATTTGGAAACTTATTTGAGTCCACTTAATATTACAAGACAGGCTTCCTGGATGGCTCAGAGGCAAAGAATCTGCCTGCCAATGCAGGAGATGCAGGTTCGATCCCTGGGTCTAGAAGATCCCCTGGAGGAGAAAATGGCAACACGCTCCAATATTCTTGCCTGGGAAATCCTTGGACAGAGGAGCCTGGTGGGCTATAGTCCATTTGATTGCAAAGAGTTGGACATGACTTAGCAACTAAAATCACAACAAAAGCAATATTATAAGGCATGAGTGACTCAAGTCATAGGAGAAGGTAAACGTGGGCGAATGGGAAAGGAAGGAACTACCAGTTCAAGAAGGAAAATACAAATGAAAATGCCAAGACAGGTATTACTATATTGAGCATAAAAGTTTAAGGTTTTCAAATAAAGTCATTATATTGATGGTTCAGAGTCTATCAGAGCAGCATTACTTAGTTATTGCCCACCCTAAAAGCAACCTCCCTGACAACAGAACCCAGTTATTTCAGCTACATGTTTTTCCTTTGATAAACTATTGTAGTGGGGCTGTTCTGATCTGAACAGTGATTGATTAGGACAACCCCTGGCTGGGGCCAGAGGACAAGTATGCAGGCAGTTACTGATTAAGCTTTATGATTAGGAGGGAAGGTCAGTCATGTGACAGGAGTGCAGGTGAAGCAGAGACTGGTTGGGAAGGGGATGCGCAGAGAGCCAGAGAGCCACCAACTTATTTATTTATGGCTGTGTTGGGTCTTTATTGCTGTGTGCTGTGTGAGCTTTTCTCTCATTGTAGCAAATGAGGCTACTCTGTAGTTGCGGTGTTTGGACTTCTCATTGTTGTGGCTTCTCTTGTTTCGGAGCCCTGGCTCTGCGGAGCACTAGCTCTATGGAGCACTGGCTCTGTGGAGCACTGGCTTTGTGGAGCACTGGCTCTATGGCGCATAGGCTTCAGTAGTTGTGGCAGGTGGGCTCAGTAGTTGTGGCTCTTGGGCTCTAGAGCAAGGTTGCGGTACATACAGTTAGTTGCTCTGAGGCATGTAGGAGCTTCTGGGATCAGGGATCAAACCCGTGTCTCCTGCACTGGCAGGTGGATTCTTTACCACTGAGTCTCCAGGGGAGCCCTGAGAACTGCCACCTTGATTGGCCTGGCTCTACAAATGTTTAGCACACAGTGGTGTTGATGAGTGTTCAAGATGTACCTGTAGTAAGACCATGAGGATTCGAGGAGGATCGGGTGACTTTGAGATGCTCGCTCACCTGGCTGTTACAGGACAGGCACATCCTTGATGACAGAGATGCTAAGGCTTTCTCCAGCCTACAAATATTACACATCTGGAACTCAGGCACAGGCAAATTGTGTACCGACTACCCTGGGATTTTTACCATCTTAGATACTCAGTTTGGAGAAGGCAGTGGCACCCCACTCCAGTACTCTTGCCTGGAAAATCCCATGGACTGAGGAGCCTGGTAGGCTGCAGTCCATGGGGTCGAGAAGAGTTGGACACAACTGAGTGACTTCACTTTCACTTTTCACTTTCACACATTGGAGAAGGAAATGGCAACCCACTCCAGTGTTCTTACTTGGAGAATCCCAGGGATGGGGGAGCCTGGTGGGCTGCCGTCTCTGGGGTCGCACAGAGTCGAACACGACTGAAGCAACTCAGCAGCAGCAGCAGCAGATACTCAGAGAGAGATGTGAGCGTGTGCTTGCTTTACGGGGACTCTCAGGAGCTTATTTGGCTCTTCTGAACAGGTGGACTTCTCGCCAGCTGTCTTGTTTCCTGCCATCTTTGCCTAGTGGTGCTGCTTAGCCTGTAAGGTGCAGATTGGTTTTCTTCTCCCCTGGCAAGAATTCCTTGCTGTTTCACTCCCACACCAGCTCTGGTTGGGAGGCCTCCAGTGGGGGTGGCCACGTTGTGAGTTAGTTTGAGGTTTGGGGGACCCAGCTCATTCACTAGGTTTTGCTCTCTTTAGACTGCGGGCATCTCTCCACTCCCACTGTCCTCCTACCTCAGCAACCCCCCTACCAAAAATCTGTGATCCTCTCCGAGGTAGCGCTCCCAAAAATTGGATGTATATTCTTTCAGTCTTTTTTCTATGCATTTACGCATGGAACATCAAAAGTGGAGTTTGGATTATTTTTTTTCTTCTTTTTACAAATGAGTTTGTACTACAGATTCTTTGGTTCTAGAGTCTTTCTTCCTTCTTTTACTTTCTTTCTTCCTCCACTTCTTTCCTGCCCTCTCTCCCCTCCTTCCTTCCTTCCTCTCTCCCCTTCCTTTCCCTCCTAACAAAATGGATGTTTATAAGGAATTATCTCCCTCTTCTAAGGGCCTATAAACTACTTAATTTGCATTCAAATAATTGTCACCTCTGTAGGAAGCATTCATTTGCTGCAGGTCAACTACGCAGTTTGTTGAGAATTAATTAACCGTGCAGTTTCCCAAAGTTTCTCTCTTTTCTCTCCATAGGCACAAATAATTCACCTTGGGGGGAGGGGTAGAAAAGCATTTCAGAGACCAAAGGGCAAGAGTCTCAGCTGTGAAAGTGCTGTTTTGCCCTGAATTTCTTGTTCTCTGCTCAATTCCTATCTGTCCTCTGGCCCTGAACACCCACTACTGTTCGCCTAGAAACACAGCCTGACCTTGCCTGGGCGAAACCTGATTAAAGAAGCGTCTCTGCCTGCCTTTGTGCACATTCACCTTGGAAAGATGTAAAAACGATCAAATAATTGGATAGGGTTCTTACAGCCAATCCACGTTTCTATGAATGAATAACATTTATTCAATATTTACTCTGTGCCAGGCACAGTTATAAATGCTTTACATATATTAATTCAGTTAAACCTCCCAACCTTTTACCGTGGATTCTATCATGCTCCTTATTTTACAGATGAGGAAAATGAGCCTCAGAGAGGTTGCGCCACTTCCCTCAGGATGCACAGTGAATTATAGACAAAAAATTTGACCATGAGCAGTCTGACTCCAGATCCTGTGCTCATAGTGTGGAAAGTGTTGCCTCCAGATATAATTATAGTTTAATGAAGACCAACAACATTTCAGTCACTGTGGGAAGAACCTGGATTCGGTAAGCCCTTTAATGGTCTTTTTTTGCAGATTCAGGACAAAGCTGGCCAGCGCTGTTTTAAAGATCTAGGAACACTTTGTTTGGAGGCTCCATCCTACATTATTTAAAAAAAATAAAATGTTACAGGAAATGTAATTTTTTTGGCTGTAAACACTTGGATGACCTGTAAGAAATAATTTTGCTTTCGAAGCAATCAGGCTATGAACAGTTCACTTAATTCACTATTTGCTGTAGTTTCTCATTTACACTTGGGATTTTGGGGAAGAAAGAAAGCCTAACCTGCAGATTGTTTTTAAGCATAATGAACATTTTATGAATATTAATTTAACAAATGGGGCTGACATAATAGTACATTTTGTAGGCATGTAATTAAGCATTTATTGATTGTGGTGCTGTAGTATTCTTTTCATAGTTTATATATATAAACTTTTCCCTTGCCCTTGAATGGACTTGTAGACCCAACACTGTGGCTGAGAGACCTAATGAATATATCAGTCATTCGTGTTCCTGGCCATACTCCATAGCTGCTTGTTCCTTGCAGCTGATCATAAGTAGGCAGATAACTGACCTTCCACCCCAAGTGGCTGTCTGTAAGCCCCCTCCTGCTCCAGAAGCGTTGCTCACTGGCAGCCGGTGACATTTTACAGGGACTCAGCTAAGACTGATGAGGAAGAGTGGCTGTAACTCACAGCAGGCCCAGCGTGTTGATTTTATCACGATGCACTCCCTCATTCAGTTCTTCCAATCCATTGCCTGCAGTCTGGAGGCATTCGCTTTCTTTCCTTGAGTCATGAAAGAAGAAACTGCCCCGCCTGTCGCTAGGTTTTTCTGTCTTTTTGGTCGCTTGCCCTTGTCTTTGTAATGGCTCCACTCTGCTTTACTGTGTCCTCTGCCAGGTCGTCTGGAACAGCAGTGGTTGCAAAGTGGCTTTGGAAATCAGACATCCTAATCCTCACAGCCCACTTGGTAGAATGTGGGGTGGAGTCTGTGAAAGGAGCTGAGGAGCACCCAGGAACAACTTTCCTTACGTCATATTATCATTTCAACCCTGTTCTGAAAAATGGAGGTATCATTTTCAGCTTTTCAAGTCAGTTAATTACACTGTTGTGAGCTAGTAAAATAATTGATAAATGTTAACATTTGCATGTCATTTTAATTAAGAAATAAATGTCTTTAAATGAAAAAGTGCCTGCCAGCTTATACATTAATTACCAGAGTACTGAAAGTACCCTTTGCAAGGTGGTTCCCAAAGTACCCTGGGAAAATGAGCTATCAATCACTTTTTGCTTGTATGAGTCACAGTGATGTCTTTCTTTGGAGTTCAAACTGCCAGCCAGGTTATGAGAGGGGGTGCTAACCGTGGTTAAGAGGAGAATAGTCATCTCAATTCTCTATATAGTTGGAGTGGTAGCAGACAATTGGGGCTCTATGCAGTTTTACTTCCATGGATGTTTCTGTTAATAATACCTTCTGGTTTCTACTTTTTTATTAAAAAAGAAAGTGACAGGGTCTTCCCTGGTGGTCCAGTGCTTAAGAATCTTCCTGCCAATGCAGGGGACACAGGTTTGATCCCTGGTTTGGAAAATCCCACATGCTGCGGGGCAACTAAGCCCGTGTACCACAGCTGCTGAGCCCATGCTGTAGAGCCTGTGCCCTGCCACAAGAGAAGCCACAGCAAGCAGCCTGTGTACCACAGCTAGACAAAGCCCACATGCAGAAACACAGACCTTCCTCTGTCCGAGAGGTTTCCACGGCAAGAATACTAGAGTGGGTTGCCATTTCCTTCTAGGGATCTTCCCGATGCAGGGATCAAATCCAGGTCTCCTGCAGTGCAAGAGGATTCTTTATTGACTGAGCCACCAGGGAAGCCTGATGAAGGCCCCTCATAGCCAAAAATAAATAAATCAATAAAAATGTTGAAAAAGAGATGACAATGCTTTGTCATATCACGAAATTAACTTCTCTGTGCTTGGTCTTCTATTCCTTACATTTTGCCAGGGTTTTCACACAGTCCCTATTAGATAATCAAGTGTAGGCTCTCAGGAGCAGGAATTAGGTCTATCTAGATTGCTCCTCTTTTATAAGATTTTCTCATTTTTTAAAAATTTTAAATAAACATTTTAAAAGCTGTGAAATATAACACAATTAAGAAAAATGAATGAAAGTTAAAAGACGATTTTAGAAGTTATTATATGGCAAATACTCAGGTCAAAAGTAGAGCAGTGTTAGCATATTGAAACCTCATGCTTATCTCTTTCTAATTTTCTATCTCCCTGAAGGTAACCATCATCTTGACTTTGATGGTTATCATGTCTTTGCTTTTTTTTCCCCAGTAGTTTTGCACTTAAATATGAATCCCTAAACAACAAATTTTAGTTTCACTTGTTTTTGAACTTTGTATAATCCTTTGCAAAATTCATCCATATAGTCAGGTGTAGCATTGATGTATTAATTTTCACTATGGTACACTATGGAAGCACTAGACCACAATTTATTTATCCGTTTTTACTTTTGGTGGACATTTGCCTCATGATAATGATGCTGCTGTGAACATTCTTTCTTGTGCATGTCTTTGGTGTGCATCTTATGCATATGTGATTCTATTCTAGGTAATTCCAAACCTACGATGACATTTTTGGGTTACAGGCTGAGCCCTATTAGTAGTCAAGACTGCAAACGGTTTTCTAAAGTGACTGAACCATTTTGCACAGTCTTCAGTAACATCAGGGACCTTCTGTTGTTCCACGTTTTCTCCAGCACTTGGTGTTACCAGATTTTTTCAGATTTAACCATCCAAGTGAGTGCTTAGTGATACCTTGTTGTGATTTTTGTGTGTATTCCTGTCTTGATTAATGACATTAGGCACCTTTTCATAAGTTTATTGGCCATTAGGGTATCCTCTTTGGTGGAACATCTTTTCAAGTCTTTTACCCTTTTTTTTCTACTCAGTTCTTTGTTGTTTTTTAAAATTTTCAAATGACTTTTAGTAGTTTTATTTATAGCCTGGTTATGATCCCCTTATCAGTCAAATGCATTGAAGCTACCTTCTCTTACCCTGGTTTGTCTTTTCACTCTCTTCTGCCTTCCAAAACAGAAGTTCTTAATTTTGATAAATAAAAGTTCTTAATTGTAATGTATTCCAATGAATCCTTCTTGTATAGTTTGTAGGTTTCCTTTCTTGGTCATAAATGGATTCTCTTATATTATTATTGTTATTTAAAAAATAAATTTATCTATGGTGGCACTGGGTCTTTGTTGCTGCGTGTGGGCTTCCTCTGCTTGGGGTGAGAGGGGCTGCTCTCCAGCTGTGGGCATGGGCTTCTCTTGCTGCTGATCACACGCTCTAGGTGCATGGGCTTTGGTTGTTGTGACATGCGGGCTCAGCAGATGTGGCTTAAGGGCTTAGTTGCCTAGGGTATGTGAAATCTTCTCAGACCAGTGGTTGAACCCATGTCCCCTGCATTGGCAGGCAGATTCCCAACCTCTGGACCACCAAGGAAGTCCCCTCTTGTATTATTTTTAAAAGTTTAAACTTTTTTTGTCTTTTTCTTTTCATATTTAGATCTACTGGAGAAGTCAATGGCACCCCACTCCAGTACTCTTGCCTGGAAAATCCCATGGGCGGAGGAGCCTAGTAGGCTGCAGTTCATGGGGTTGCGAAGAGTTGGACACGACTGAGCGATTTCCCTTTCACTTTTCACTTTCATGCATTGGAGAAGGAAATGGCAACCCACTCCAGTGTTCTTGCCTGGAGACTCCCAGGGATGGGGGAGCCTGGTGGGCTGCTGTCTATGGGGTTGTACAGAGTTGGACACGACTGAAGCGACTTAGCAGCATTTAGATCTACAGTTCACCCAGAACTAATTTTGAGAGGAAATTAAGTTTTTTTTTTTTTCCTTTACATCCAATTGATCTAGTCCCTTTATTGAGAAGACTGTCTTTCCCCCATAACTCTGATATTTATGCTGATGTCACAGTTCTCCCAGGGTCTTGCCTATCAGTGCTTAAGCATAGACGGTACTAAATCCTCATTTCTGTCCATGTGGGATACCTCCAATGGGGCATTTGCTTGGAGACTACTCATTGGTCTACTGAGACTTTCTCAGGACTGCACTGTGGTCAGAGGCTCTTCATAGCCAGACTTCCTTCCGCCCCTCACAGGTGTCAGACCTACAGCACAGTCCAGAGGCTCTCTCCACCTTCTGCCACTGCCTCCCTGTCTCTTTATCCTTCATATGCTGTCCCTCTCCCTACCATTATGCTGCCCTTCCCTCACCGCAGTCAACATCTTGCAAATCCCATCTTGGCTTGGTTTCTTGGAGGACCTGAACTGATACAGAGTGGGAAGATCTTCGAGTAAGAGACAGTCACAATTCAGTGTCAAGATGACAAAAAACTGGGCTGCATTCAGGGCAAAAGAGACTGGATGAGGAGAATGAATTGAAGGACTTTCTGAAAATAGAGTGAATGGAAACTGTGCTTGACAATGTGAAGGGCAAGGGAGGGGGTGGAGTTGAAGGTGACTAAGATTGAGACTAAATCATTGTATCATGGAGGTGGAACTCATTTGAGGGAACCATCAATGACACTTCCCTCATAGCTCAGTTGGTAAAGAGTCTGCCTGCAACGCAGGAGACTCCAGTTTGATTCCTGGATTGGGAAGATCTACTGGAGAAGGGATAGGCTACCCACTCCAGTATTCTGGCCTGGAGAGTTCCATGGATTGTATAATCCATGGGATCTCAAAGAGTTGGACACGACTAAGCGACCTTCGCTTTGATTCAATGACACTAGTTCTATGCTAATTAAGGGATTATTTTGTAATAAAAAATTAATAGCAATGTTAAATTACATTTGTATTGGATCTAACAGTTTACTGAGTGCCTTTGCACTTTATCTCACTCTTAACAATAAGGGAGGAGGGGGAAACACGTAAGGGAGGTCATATTTATCTTTCTTTTCTTGTGGTCTTTACTGTCACCCCTCCCATTTCTTTTTCCAAGGGCTGAAGATTCAGTTGAAGGAATTGATTAGGTAAGGTCATTTCTGCTGCTGCTGCTGCTGCATTGCTTCAGTCGTGTCCGACTCTGCAACCCCATAGACGGCAGCCCACCAGGCTCCCCCATCCTTGGGATTCTCCAGGCAAGAACACTGGGGTGGGTTGCCATTTCTCAAGGTAATGTAGTCACTACCTTTTGGTCAAGGTAATGTTAGCTCATGGCAAGCCTGTGTGTGGTAGGAGAGGTCTTAAGGCAATGTGATGGTTGGAGAGGGGAGGAGGGTCTGAGTCTATGTTGATTTGGCTGGGAGACACCATATTTCAGAATACTTAGGGATGGTGACTTCACACAGGGAGGTAAAATGCTGATTTTTCTAGGGGTCATTTTCAAGAAGGGGAGAGGGGCATGAAGGAAAGTGGAGAGTGTCAATGAGAGGGAAAGGCCGTTATAAGTGGACCAGCAGAGGGACAGCAATGTATTAAAACGTTTAGACAGAGTTGCATGATGTATACATGTATGTGTATATATATATTCTAACCTCAGGTACATACAGTAATGAAAAAAAGAATTAGATAGAGAGAAGAGAAGTGTGAAAGATGTGTGGAATTAGAAAGATTCCAACGAACTTTAAGATCCTTAAGACTGGAAGCCATTAATGTAGGCTCAGTCAGCTGGCCCATCTCAAGCATCTCCCGTAGCTGCTAAGCTCTACAGATGCTGTGTCTGGGAAGAAAGCTAAACTTTGAAGTTCCTTTCCATTCTAGGATTGGACAGACAGGTATTTATTTAAAAGAGCCAGATGGTTCAAGGGAGTTTCTAAGTTTATACTGTTGGGTACCAGGTTTCAGTCTAAATTTGAGCTCTGGCTTTCTGCTTTCCTGTTGGCCCTGGATTGAGAATAGCCTCTCATTTACCAACCATCTGGTCCCTCCAGAATCTCTCCTGCTGAGTGGTGTCTTCAAATATCTTCCCAGAGAGAGGACAGAATCTCCAATAAAATCTGGAAGGTGAATGTATATTTTTCCACTAGGGGATCCATAGGTGGACTCCTGGGGAGGACTAGGTCTCCATGTTGAAAGGGACCATGTGTCATGAATCATATTGATATTGATTTGATAGAGTGGGTTCCCTTGAGCAGTCACATGTTAAAGTGTGCCTTGTATGGGGAGTTCATGCCTATGCTTCTAGATCTTTGGTTTCTTGAGAGTTCCTTTTGTAAACCAGGAGGCTGTGGTGCTAATTATTCACCATCTAGCATCAATAAACATTTATAAGCACCTGCTATGTGCAAAAGGGGTGGCACAAAGGGGAGAAGAGTCACATCAGAGATTGTACACATATTGTATCATATGTACAATGTCACACCAGATTGTACCATATCATTTGTTAGAAAAGATGACAAAACTAGAGAATAATTTAGCTTTGACCATAACAATAATTATTTTCAGGAAAAGAATTCATTATTATCTCTATCACTACCACATCTGGATAGAAGAGGTTAAGTTGTCACCAGGGCTTGTAGAGATGAAAGTGAAAGTGTTAGTTGCTCAGTCGTGTCTGACTCTTTGCAATCCCATGGGCTGTAGCCCACCAGGCTCCTCTGTCCATAGAATTTTCCAGGCAAGAATGCTGGAGTGGGTTGCCATTGCCTTCTGCAGGGAATCTTCCCAATATTTCCTGCATTGGCAGGCAGATTCTTTACCACTGTGCCGCCTGGGGAGCCATCAAAGGGACTTGTAGAGAACTTAATGCTAATTACGCAGTTAACTTTCTCTGCTTTCAATTCTGAAACCCTGGCCTTGACAACCCAGCATTTTGGACCTGGTGAGAGCAGGTCAAAATGAATGTCAAGGGCTAACTGGAAAAGGATGCATGGATGCTTGATTGCTTTAGTCATGTCTGACTCTTTACGACCCCATGGACTGTAGCCTGCCAGGCTCCTCTGTCCATAAGTCACAAAATGGACCCATGGGATCAGAGATGCTGAAAAGAATTGAACGGAGGTGTTACCACATGCTTTGCTGGGGAAAGTCTGGAGTTTGGGAGCTGGGGGTGGAGATGTGAGTCTCAAGCCCTTCTTTCTAAGCACCAGATGGCAGAGCCACCTCACTGCACTCTGCCTGCTGCCTGGCCCATGTGCCTGCGTGGTGCTGGCCTGCTGTGTCTCACACCAGGAGGCCTCTATCTGCTGGAAGGAATAATTATAGTTGAAACAAATGTATGGCAATACCTGGATGGATACAGCTCAATTGACTCCTGACAGGTCTCTGGCTAAGAGAGCCTGAGCAGTTGCAGTGCTAGAAGAGCAAGTGGGGAGCAGAGGGGTGAGTGGTGGTATAGTGTAGGACTAAGCATATGACGTGTAGACTCTTCTGTCTCACCTTACAGATGCCCCTAAGTCTGTGTCTGGGCACATCTGGAAATGAAAAAGTAATTTCTTCCATTCAGTAGAGGTATGCTGTGCTGTGCTTTGTTGCTGAGTCATGTCTTGACTCTTTGCGACCCCACAGATTGTAGTTCCCCAGGCTCCTCTGTCCATGGAATTCCCCAGGCAAGAATACTGGAATAGATTGCCATGCCCTCCTCTATGGGATCTTCCCAACCCAGGGATTGAACCTGTGACTCCTGTGTCTCCAGCATTGCTGGCGGATTCTTTACCCACTGAGCCAGAAGGGAAGCACCTCTCCCTATACAGCAGGGGAGTTTCTAGGAGTTGAAGGGGAGTTGTATGGGAGGGGCCACGATGAACAGTTTTTCTCTTGGAAAAAATTTAAACCAGCCTTTACTTGCAATTTCAGTTTGTACTGTCCAGCTGCATTCCTTGGATCACTGTCAGGTCCCAACCAGACCTCCTAGCTGGCATCATCTTTGCAGCAAGGCACAGGAGAGGGCGGTGGATGGATCATGCCCTCTGCTCTCCAGGACTAAGGCTGGACATTTTCTGGGCTTGTCTGGTGGGTAGGATCCCAGGGAGAGCATGAACCCAGCTCTGCCCTTCTTGCATTCTTTGCTCCAGGCCCTCTGATCCATCTAGTATCCAGAAGGAAACTTGGCTTGCTCCAGAGCCTCCACACCTGTAACTCCCCAACCTGGGGCTTTCTCTCCTTGCTTCTTATACCCACTCTGTTAGGGGAAGCACACTGACTGAAAACACCCACCCTGGCCAGGCACCTTGGTAACCATCTGCATGAGTTATTTTATGACAGGAGGTCCTCGTAAGGAACATGGAATGAACGTGCCACCACCAACCAAGAGTTTGGGAAAGGTCAAAAGGCGACACCACTGTCTAACTACCTCCCAGAATCCTTCTTGCTGACATCTATCTTGGCTGAGCAATGTGTGCGCCACTAGGAAGACTCTCAGTTGGAATGATTGGCCAGAAACACCCTGGAAACTAACACCATGGCCATAAAACCCGAAACTTGGAGCCACGTGGCAGAGCAGTTCTCCTGGCTTCCCTTACTCTCCTGCTCTCCGCCTGGGTGCCCCTTTCCCAATAAAATCTCTTGCTTTGTCAACATATGTGTCCCTTCAGACAGTTCATTTCTGAGTGTTAGACAAGGCCCAGGGGGCCTTGGAAGGGATCCCCCTTCCTGCAATGATCCCACCTCATCAGGTTAACTCCTACTCCTTTAGAACAGGAGGTTAGCGTTGAACTCTCTGGGAAGGCTGAGCCAGCCAGCCTGGGGCCCTGTGTGCTCATGGCCACCCCGCTTCTCCTGTTTGTGTGTCCAGGTGCTCAGTTGTGTCCAACTCTTTTTGATCCCCTGGACTGATCTCACCAGGCTTCTCTGTCTATGGGATTCTCCAGGCAAGAAGACTGAGTGGGTTGTCATTCCCTTCTCCATGGGATCGTCCCTACCCAGGGATCAAACTCGGGTTTCCCGCATGGCAGGCAGATTCTTCATCATCTGAGCCACCAGGGAAGCACCATTTCACACATGACAGTGCAGACATGTCAATGCTATCCCCTCAATTTGTCCCATCCTCTCCTTCCTCCCTCCCTTGCATCTGGTCTGGGGCTCTTTGTATGACAGATGTTTTCAAACTGATTTAGGGACTTCTAGCATGTGGGCCACAGTACAATCCAAGAGCAGGCATGGAGCAAGTCATTAGCTTTTTTCCTTTCTTGCCCGTTGTATACCGTGTAATGCTGTGGGGGACCAGGCTGAGATACTGTGCTGGCTTGCAGGCATCCCTTGTGCCTTGATTTTTATTCCTTTCACCATTCAGCTGTGGCTTCTCTCGTAATGGTTTCACCAAAGTACCATTTTCCAGTTGAAAAGAGAACTAAAGAGGTAGAAATCAAGATACGAGAGAGAATGAAACATTTTTGGATACTTATTTTTAGTAAAATTGGCATAAATAACTAGATTTAAGATTGGGGACTGGGAGCAAAAAGACTTGTCTGTCTCTGTCTTTGAATAGATCTGTAATCTGATCCTATAGTCTTCCATCTACCAAGTAGTATTGGAGTTACGAGAGAGCTGCTATTTAGTTTTGCTCAATTTTTTTCTAAAATATTTATAGTGAAACAAGAAGTAGAAGAAGAATGGACACCTAGCATATGCCAACCACTGTGCTGTGTATTTACTGGGTCATCGTCTCATTTAATTATTTTGATTAAATAGTGAATATCTTCAAAGAGTATTCGTAAAATATATGTGATATGTAGAGAAATAGTGGACACTTGTGTTCAGCTTTGCTTTTGAAATCCCCTGTGTGCCTCCCCTGGAATCATCCTCCTCCTTCCTCAGATGTAGTCATTTTTCCTTTGACTTCTGCCAGTCTGGGAGGTGTGAGATGGTATCTTGTTGTGGTTTTAATTTTTCTTTTCCGTGATTATGAATGATGTGAGCACATTTTTCTTTGGCTATGGCTATTTATATTTCTTTTTCTGCAAAGAGCAGTTCAGGTCTTTTGCCAGTCTTTTTCTGTTGGGATCTGTATCTTTTTGTGATGGATTTTTGGGAAATCTTTGTGTATTTTAGATACTATGGGCTATAGACTGAGTGTTTGCTCATGCTCAGTCACTCAGTTGTGTCCAACTCTTTGGGACCTTTTGTACTGTAGCCCGCCAGGCTCCTTTGTCCATGGGATTTCCCAGGCAAGGATACTGGAGTGGGTTGCCGTTTCCTACTTCAGGGGATCTTCCTGACCCAGGAATCGAACCCACCTCTCTTGCTTTGGCCAGTGGATTCTTTACCGCTGAGTCACCTGAGAAGCCCAGACTGAATATTTGTGTCCCTTTAAAATTCAGATGTTAAAAAAAAAAAAAAATTCAGATGTTGAAGCCTAATCCACAATGTGATGATGACTGAAGTAAGGCTCTTGGTAGGTGATTAGGTCATAAAGGTGGAACTCTCCTGAATGGAATGAAAAGAGAGCCCTGGTCCCTCCATCGTGTGAGGACACAGGGAGAGGATGACTGACCAGGACTAGGAAGTGAGTTCTTACCAGGCAGAGTCTACGGCCACTTTAATCTTGGACTTCACAGCCTCAAAAATGGTGAGAAATTAATTTCTGTTGTTTGTAAACCATTCAAACTGTGGTATTTTGTCACACAGCCTGAATGGGGTGAGACAATACGCCAACTATATGTTGCAATGAGTAGCTTCTCTTTTCACTCTCTTTACATGTTTTTTGGTGAACAGTCATCATAATTTTAATTTAGTTCCTTTACCAAACTTTTCCTTATGTGGTTTAGCTTTTGGTGCCATTTCTGTGCAATTGAGGTTATGAACATATGGGCTGTATTATCTTCTAAATGTTTCATAGTTTGGCCTTTCATGTTAAAGTCTTCAGTTTATCTGGAACTGATTTTTTTTTAGAAGTTGAACTATAGTTGATTTACAGTAGTATGTAAGTTTCGGGCATACAACATAGCGATTCACAATTTTTAAGGTTATATTCTGTTTATAGTTATTAAAAATATAAGCTATTTCCCCTGAGTTGTACAGTATGTCTTTGTAGTTTATTTATTTTGTACACAGTAGCTTGTACCTCCTAATCCCCTGCCTCTATTTTGCCCCTCCTCACTTACCCCTCCCTTCTGGTAACCACTAGTTTGTTCTCTTTGTGAGTCTGTTTCTTTTTTTGTTATAGACTTAATGATGTTTTAGATTCCACATATAAGTGAAAACGTATAGTATTTGTCTTTCTCTGTCTGACTTTTTTCATCAAGCATAATACCCTCCAAGTCCAAACCCATTCATGTTGCAAAAGGAAAAATTTTATTCTTCTTTTTTTAGTGAAATAATTAGAAAGTATTTGTAAGTTATTGCAAGTAGAAATCCTGCTGTGACTATTTCAGTTAATAAATGAGCATTTTAAAAACAGTATATCAGATAATTTCATTCTTTTTTGTGACTGAGTAGTATTCCAGTGTGTGTGTGTGTGTGTGTGTGTGTGTGTGTGTGTAAGTATTCCATAACCCTAACCTGATGGCTCAGTGGTAAAGAATCCACCTGTCAATGTAGGTACATGGGTTTGATCCCTAGGTTAGGAAGATCCCATGGAAAAGGAAATGGCAACCCACTCTGGTATTTTAGCCTGGGAAATCCCATGAACAGAGGAGGCTGGTGGTGTACAGTCCATAGGGTCACAAAAGAGTTGGACACAACTTATGGACTAACAAATTTGTTTTTTTTTATTAGTCCATAAGAACAATTCACAACTGAGCCATGTAGTATGCTATGATTACTTTTTCTTTGCTATAAAACTTTTTGCCTTGTTGGGCCGGTTAGCATTCTTTGTACTTAACACTAATTCATTCTTCCTACTTGCTCCAGTGTATGAAGCTACTCTTATCATGTAACTACATGAGGTAACCTTTTCAGTTTCATCTTTCTGATGATTCTAGAGCCTCTGGCCTTCTCTAGACTAGATTAGTTATGCCCTATATGTACTGAACATCCACTATCTTGATTACTTTTTTCACCATCATCTCAGAAATTTCCTTTGTCTTTCTTTTGTGTCTGCTGTCTTAGCCAGGATCCTAAAATTTCTTGAAATAAAAAAGGCATCATCATAGGGGAAAATGTAAATCATTGCTCCAGTTCTTTTACTCCATACTATCCGTTACTTAAAAGCCTTTAGCTAGGATTTCTCGAGTGGCCCAGTGGCTAGGACTTTGTGCTCCCTGGGGGCCTGGGAATTGATTCCTGGTTGGAAAACTAGGCCCAACACGCATAAACTAAGATGTGGCAAAGTCAAATAAAAAAATAAAAAATAAACTATTACTTTTGTGTCCCACTTTCATAGTTCTCTACCATCTGCTAGTTCATCTGACTATAGATTTTTACTAATTGACTGGTACAAATAATAATGAGACACATAAATTACTCATTGCTCTTGAGACCATGATATGAAGAATCCAGAGTATTTGATTACCTCCGAATGTGAGGATGGAAGAGAAGTAAATCATACTTCTCTTTTGAAGCAGTGCTACTGTATAGGGTTTGCATCATGGGGAATCATAATTATCACTCTTACGAACCCACTGGTTTGTTATTGAATAGTTGGCTTTTTAAAGGTGACATGAATCATTTTTCTTTTCTTGAGAGATGATTTAAGGTCATATTTAGCTAATCTATTTTGCTAAGGATCTTTAGGGATAACACTTGAGTCATTCTAAGCCTGGAGTTTGAGACAGACTATACATATCCACATTACAATGGGATCACGACTCTGGGAAGCCTCGAGGGGAGGGAACTGGAGCTGCCTGTCCTGGATGCCTTTTCACATCTCTGGAATCAGATAAAACTTGCCAAGATGTAACATTAAACATTTATCCATGCAGAAGATGGAGCGGGCGTGTATAAAAAGGGAATGAAGATTGATGAAGGTGAATTGGGCAAAGGGATGGGAGGAGCTGGTTCTTCTTCAGAAGATCTTTGCATTTTCATTCATAAAGTTAGCTTTCTATCTGGTTATCCTGATATCCTGAGGTCCTGGGGTTTTCTTTACCCTCTCTCTGCACTTACTCCGGCTGTACCTGAATTTATTTAACTGCTTTTTATAGTTGATATACAGCCATGGTGGACAGGTCTTAAAATGTGTTAACGTACTGACATAAAGTTTTAGAGGCAAGTGTTTTCTTATTATGATAGAGATAGGTGTGGCCAGGCTTTTCTTTCATAGATTTGGTTGTGTTACGCATATTACATAAAGATAGGAAAAAAAAACATATTGTTTTCTCCCTAATCTAGCTACTAACTACTTAAAAAAAAATCTTATCTCTTGATATACTTATTTTTTGCCATATGCAGCATGTGGGATCTTAGTTCTCCAACCAGAAATTGAACCCACGCCCCCTACTGTGTAACCACGGAGTCTTAACCACTAGACCATGGAGAAGTCACGCAACGGATTAGTTTTAATCTGAAATAGTGGTGATGGATATTGAAACATTTGGGGTGATGTCCTTTATGCAATATACCTGAGTAAATCACCATAAACTTTTCTCCTTACATATATATGTAATGAAATGAAACTTTATTCACCCAGTTCCTTTGGGTATGAAGGAGTATGTCTTTAGAAGACATATTTTGAGAAGGCTTGTTGAGGTAAGGGTAGGGGACCCCAAATGGCCTTCTCAGGAATCAAAAGATATTTCAAATGCTTTCTAAGGAGGCTGAGTCTGCTAATCAGAGGCATTCTTTTTCTGAATATTGGGATGGTCAGGCTGAAATTTAGAGATTAGGAGGTATTCGTAAACATAAAAGGTAGAAAAACTGGACTTTAATACATTTTTCATTTGTCTATTTATTAATTCAGACATTTTTTCTTGAGTCCTTCCTCTTTTTGTAACTCAGACGTGTGACTTCAACTCATGTATTACTGGGTATACAGCATGTGCCCAGTGTAACAGAGGCTTCAGAAAAAACATAGCACATCTGCCTGAGAGATTGGTGGTCTCCATAAATAGACTATAGAGAATTCAAAACTCACATACATTTTAAAAAACATTCAGTTGAGTTCAGTCGCTCAGTCGTGTTCGACTCTGTGACCCCATGAATCGCAGCATGCCAGGCCTCCCTGTCCATCACCATCTCCTGGAGTTCACTCAGACTCACGTCCATCAAGTCTGTGATGCCATCCAGCCATCTCATCCTCAGTCGTCCCTTTCTCCTCCTGCCCTCAATCCTTCCCAGCATCAGAGTCTTTTTCAGTGAGACAACTCTTCGAATCAGGTGGCCAAAGTACTGGAGTTTCAGCTTTAGCGTCATTCCTTCCAAAGAAATCCCAGGTCTGATCTCCTTCAGAATGGACTGGTTGGATCTCCTTGCAGTCCAAGGGACTCTCAAGAGTCTTCTCCAACACCACAGTTCAAAAGCATCAATTCTTCGGTGCTCAGCCTTCTTCACAG
>SJYC01061880.1:0-29350 GCA_006408675.1 Madoqua kirkii
TTTTGGTGTTGACCATCTGGTGATGTCCATGTGTAGAGTCTTCTCTTGTGTTGTTGGAAGCGGGTGTTTGCTATGACCTGTGCGTTCTGTTGGCAAAACTCTATTAGTCTTTGCCCTGCTTCATTCCACATTCCTAGATCAAATTTGCCTGTTACCCCAGGTGTTTCTTGACTTTCCACTTTTCATCCCAGTCCCCTATAATGAAAAGGACATTTTTGGGGGATGTTAGTTCTAAAAGATCTTGTAGGTCTTTATAGAACCATTCAACTTCAGCTTCTTCAGCGTTACTGGTTCGGGCATAGAATTGGATTATTGTGTTATTGAATGGTTTGCCTTGGAAACGAACAAAGGTCATTCTGTCGTTTTTGAGATTATATCCAACTACTGCATTTTGGACTCTTTTGTGGACCATGATGGCTACTCCATTTCTTCTAAGTGATTCCTGCCCGCAGTAATAGATATAATGGTCATGTGAGTTAAATTCACCCATTTCAGTACATTTTAGTTTGCCAATTCCTAGAATGTCGATGTTCATTTTTGCCATCTCCTATTTGACCATTTCCACTTTGTCTTGATTCACGGACCTAACATTCCAGGTTCCTATGCAATATTGCTCTTTATAGCATTGGACCTTGCTTCTATCACCAGTCACATCCACAACTGGGTATTGTTTTTGCTTTGGCCCCATCCCTTCATTCTTTCTTTCTGGAGTTATTTCTCATTTAGGTAAACAATTAAATTTATTTTAAATGTTGTCAGTCCTTTAGCCATGCACAAAACTTTTATTTCAGGGTCCACAAAATTTCTAATCACTTTTTGTAACAGTCATCTGTAAGTCAGACCTACTTTCTTTTCTGTTGATAAAATATGTTTATTTTTTATAGCTTCTTTATTAAAAACATACATCCTACTTTCTTATTAGATTAGCAAACAAACATTAATACTAGATATTTAATAATTGAAAATTTCCCAGTTCACGTGAATCTGAGATTTATTTAGGTTAATTTTTCTTGTATTTAGAATTGTTTGATTTGCAAGTACTTACTTTTCTTTGGGCCAATTAAATTAGAACTCATTTATAACTTGAACAATATTATCAGAAAAAAGATATACACTGAGACATATATAAATCCGGACAGACAGACTGACAGAGATGTTACAGTTTTCTGTTTGAGATTTAAAATATCTCTTCGACCTCTTTTTTCCCCTTTTCTTGAAGTTCTAATTTGCCAAGGCTGAGGTCTCAGGCAAAGCTGGTTGTGTATTTTAAGGACATGGAAAGGGTTAACTTCAAGCTTTTCCCTAGGCAGGACTTTTAACGAGCTAGTTGTTTTTAATTGCATATGCAAGCAGAATTGGTTTTGCAGTTTCCAAAAAGAAAAATTTCTCTCACTCTATTCAATCAGCAATCACACACAATCATTCAGAGGCTATCACAATGCTTCCCTTCTCCTAAGTCCCCAGGTTTTGTTAACTGTTGCTTCCTTCCTGAGAGCCCCAAGGAGGTTATCATTTATGATGCCTGCCTTCCTCCTGAGTCCCCAGGTTTCCTTAACTGTTGTTCCCTTCCTGGGAGCTCCAGGAGGTGATCAGTCTCCTCTTCTACCTATTGGGGTAGGTTCTGCCTGAGGACCAGCCCCAGGTCCTTACCTTACCTTGTGGCCCTTCCTGGTGGGTTGGTCCATCCCTCCAATGAGTCCAGTTGGGGCTTGGCTGTCTGGAGAGTCAGAACACTGGTCCAAAAGAAGACCCAGAATACTGTCAGGAGGCGTGCCTCCTTGTTCATCTCAGGGTTCCTTTGCTCCAGCCTGGCCGAGCCACCAATCTGGCAGCTCAAGGGGCTGGCGTGGTTGGAATCTCGCTGGGGCCTCCAGAAATGTTGCAGAAACAAGTAGTCAAGAAACCAAGTACCACACTAGGAGAGTTGGAGAATTCAGGTTTATTATGCCATCGGCCCAGAGGAGTTAACACTCTAAGCTCTGAGCCCCAAACAAAGAGGTTACAGAGATTTTTATACATGGGCAGGCATGATTAAGCAGGTTTGCAGATTTGTAGGGGCTAGAGCAATTGCAAAGAGCAGGACAAGGGTGAGTGAGATAAGTTCCGATTCTTAATATTATGAGTCTCCACTTTCTGAGACCTAGGGATCTAGACTTTGAAAGGAGCAAACTGGGTTATAGAGGCAGAAGGAGCACGAGCTTATGTAAAATTTTAACTTTTCCTCTTGTCCATGGGATTTCCAGGCAAGAATACTGGAGTGGGTTGCCATTTCCTTCTCCAAGGGATCTTCCCGATTCAGGGATCAAACTTCAGTCTCCTGCATTGCAGGCAGATTCTTTACCATCTGAGCCACCAGGGAAGACCATAATTTAGTTATGTGACCTCATCTAGCTGTAACAGAGTCTTAGAGATGTGGTCAATGATGATGCTATTATAAAGAGGGAAAGAAAGAGTGGATAATGGGGGACAACTTCCTTGTTCCTTTATGAATGAGTTTTCTGTCCATTAATGGAAGCTTCTGGGTTGTAGGCCTTTATGCTTTGGTGTAGGCTTGGGTTCCATTGTAATGATTTCCCCAGTGCTGGTATTAGCCTGACTGATGCTGTAGTCCTGAATATTGTTCGTCGGTGTGGACTTTAATCTGGGACTTTAATCATAGTTAGACTATGACCCTACTTGTCTGTATGTCAGTTCCAACTCATTCAGTTTGGTTTTTTAGATTGTAAGTCTTATGGATAGGAACCATGTGTAGTCTAAAGGTTTGCCTACTTCCATGACATTTTTATTGAATATGCATTTATCTGAACACTTGACAATATTCAGCATTACTCATAATAAAATAATTCATCTTGATCCTCTAAGTAACTGAAATGAATTTATTACTTTTGGAGAATTCTCTTTCAACTTGTAACACCTTTTGCCTTGTCTTTGAATTTTACTTTTTATCTCTGTTTCTTCTTTACTTCTGATATGCTTTTTTATCTTTTAAACCAATGATAAATATGTTGCAGAAATATCAGAAATATCTGGAAGTTCAGAAATAACACACCAATTTATTTGTTTCCTCTGAAGAACTTTATCAGAAGCCCACTGAGAGTGTAACTTCATTTAAACCAGGCATTCTCATCAGTTTCTCTGAAATCTCCTTATCTCTTAGATTTTTCTGGAAAGTCTTAAGAGGTGATCTACCTCAAGATTTTCCCCAAAGGTTCACAGTTCAGACTTTTTATTTTTGGCTTTTGTTCTTCAAATGAATTTCGTGTTTGTTGCTCTCAGTTTTACCAGTGAGAGAGCGTATCATTTTATGTGAGCCTGGGTTGACCTTTCAACAGGTTTTCAATTATTTTCGAAACTTGTCAATGTGAAATAGAGGGAAACAATAGAAATGGGAGAAATAGAGGAAAACAATACAATGAGAAAGACTAGAGATCTCTTCTAGAGAATTAGAGATACCAAGGGAATATTTCACGAAAAGATGGGCACAATAAAAGAAACAGTAAGGACCTAACAGAAGTAGAAGAGATTAAGAAAAGGTGGCAAGAATACACAGAAGAATTGCTCAAAAAGTCTTAATGACCTGAATAACCATGATGATGTGGTTGCTCACCTAGAACCATATATCCTGGAATGTGAGGTCAGGTGGGCCTTAGGAAATATTACTACAAAGCTAGAGGAGGTGATGGAATTCCAGCTGAGCTATTTCAAATCCTAAAAGATGATGCTGTTAAAGACCTCCACTCAGTATGTCAGCAAATTTGGAAATTTCAGCAGTGACTACAGGACTGGAAAAGGTCAGTTTTCATACCAATCCCAAAGAACGGCAATTCCAAGAATGTCCAAACTACCATACAATTGGATTCAGTTCACATGCTAGCAAGGTAATGCTCAAAATCCTTCAAGCTAGACTTCAGCAGTACATGAACTGAGCATGTCCAGATAGACAAGCAAAATTTAGAAAAGGCAGAGAGGAACCAGAGATCAAATTGCAGATATCCATTGGATCATATAAAAAGCATGAGAATTCCAGAAAAGCATCTCCTTCATTGACTATGCTAAAGACTTTGACTGTGTGGATCACAACAAACTGTGGAAAATTCCTAAAGAAATGACAATATCAGATCACCTTACCTGCCTCCTGAGAAATCTGTTTGCAAGTCAAGAAGCAACAGTTAGAACTTGACATGAAACAACAGACTGGTTTAAATTGGGAAAGGAGTATGTCAAGGTTGTATATTGTCACCCTGCTTACTTAATTTATATGCAGAGTACATCATGAGAAATGCTGGGATGGATGAAGCACAGACTGAAATCAAAATTGCCAGGAGAAATATAAATAACCTCAGATATGCAGATGTTCAGTTCAATTCAGTCGCTCAGTCTGTCCCATGAATCGCACATGCCAGGCCTCCCTGTCCATCACCATCTCCCAGAGTTCACTCAGACTCACGCCCATTGAGTCCGTGATGCCATCTAACCATCTCATCCTCGTTCATCCCCTTCTCCTCCTGCCCCCAATCCCTCCCAGCATCAGAGTCTTTTCCAATGAGTCAACTCTTATGAGGTGGCCAAAGTACTGGAGTTTCAGCTTTAGCATCATTCCTTCCAAAGAAATCCCAGGGTTGATCTCCTTCAGAATGGACTGGTTGGATCTCCTTACAGTCCAAGGGACTCTCAAGAGTCTTCTCCAACACCACAGTTCAAAAGCATCAATTCTTTGGCACTCAGCCTTCTTCACAGTCCAATTCTCACATCCATACATGATCACAGGAAAAACCATAGCCTTGACTAGACGGACCTTAGTCCATCTAGTAATGTCTCTGCTTATGAATATACTCTCTAGGTTGCTCATAACTTTTCTTCCAAGGAGTAAGTGTCTTTTAATTTCGTGGCTGCAGTCACCATCTGCAGTGATTTTGGAGCTCAAAAAAGTAAAGTCTGATACTGTTTCCCCATTTATTTCCCATGAAGTGATGAGACTGGATGCCATGATCTTTGTTTTCTGAATGTTGAGCTTTAAGCCAACATTTTTACTCCCCTCTTTTACTTTTATCAAGAGGCTTTTGAGTTCCTCTTCACTTTCTGCCATAAGGGTGGTGTCATCTGCATATCTGAGGTGGTTGATATTTCTCCTGGGAATCTTGATTCCAGCTTGTGCTTCATCCAGTCCAGCATTTCTCATGATGTACTCTGCATATAAGTTAAATAAGCAGAGTGACAATATACAGCCTTGATGTACTCCTTTTCTTATTTGGAACCAGTCTATTGTTTCATGTTCAGTTCTACCTGTTGCTTCCTGATCTGCATGCAGATTTCTCAAGAGGCAGGTTAGGTGGTCTGGTATTCCCATCTCTTTCAGAATTTTCCACAGTTTATTGTGATCCACACAGTCAAAGGTCACTCTAATGCCAGAAAATGAAGAGGATCTAAAGCACCTCTTGATGAAGGTAAAAGAAGAGAGTGGAAAAGCTGGCTTAAAACTCAATATTCAAAAAGCTAAGATCATGGGATCTGGTCCCATCACTTCATGGGAAATAGATGGGGAATAATGGAAACAGTGACAAATTTTATTTTCTTGGGCTCCAAAATCACATAGAAGTATCATTTGTGATATCTTTCAGAAAGATTGACCTATTGTATGATGTTGAGATGTATAATGGTGGAAGTTCTTACATGCTGCTACATTCAGATTCACGAAGCCCATTAGAAGTTCAATGGTTTCAGCACGAAACATGTGTCTGAACACCTGAATTCCTGGGAGAATTTAATTGGCAGTTGTGTGTAAAGTTATTTGGGGGAGCTTCAGTATGTTGTAAAGCGCAACAAATGTTTTCTGGAAACCCATGGTGACTTTGGTGTTTTGTGCATGTTTGCAAGAAGCACTCAGTCTAATGTGGGAGATCAGTTTGCAGGCATCACTAGCTGTTGGATAGTCAGCTTCTGTGTATTGCTGGGTCTGGAGACACAAACAAAGGTCTTCAATAACATGTGCCCTAGCTCTCAGAAACACTAGTCCCAATTTTTCCTTTGCAATTGTTCATGTATTTCAGTTTAACTATTTAAAACTGAATTTCAGTGCCTCTATTTCTTTGTATCAGTTAAATGCACTACTCTGATTCCCAGATTGGAAGGAACCCTGGGAGCCTGTTCCCTTCTTAGCAGAACCAGTGATCTTCTCTGATATAATAGCTTACCAAGTCAGCATGATCAATTTAATTCAGTCTTTTATTAGTCACTTTAGACAGTTTAACCAAATTAACTAATTCTCCAGAGAACATAATGTGAAATTATGTATTCAAGTATGATGTCCTTTGAAAAGTGTTACAGAAAAGTCATAAATAATAGTTTTCTTTGTAAGATGAAATATGCCAACCAACCTGTTTTTGAACCCAAGATTTTTTGCCTAATTATTTCTTATATAATAGCAATGCAATTCTGTATTTCTAGTGACTTTCTTTAACTTCAAATCTCTTAATTGGCTATATCTTGTTTATTCTTATGTGTTACTTGAGCCTTCAGTTTAGTTCAGTCACTCAGTCATGTCCGACTCTTTGTGACCCCATGAATCGCAGCACGCCAGGCCTCCCTGGCCATCACCAACTCCCAGAGTTCACTCAGACTCACGTCCACTGAGCCAGTGATGCCATCTAGCCATCTCATCCTCTGTCGTCCCCTTCTCCTCCTGCCCCCAATCCCTCCCAGCATCAGAGTCTTTTACAAAAGTCAACTCTTCTAAATTCCAGTTTGAGTTCAAGCCAAGTTTAATCATATCTTGACATAACTGGAAAACTGGTGGATTGGTTGATTCATTTATTCATTCTGTCAATATTATCTGAGTGCCTGTTATGTGCCAGACACTGGCCTAGGCATTTGGAATAAAGCAGTGAACAAAACAGAAAAAAAATTCCTACCTTACTGAAGTTTACACTAGCCAGTGATGCCATCTAGCCATCTCATCCTCTGTCGTCCCCTTCTCCTCCTGCCCCCAATCCCTCCCAGCATCAGAGTCTTTTACAAAAGTCAACTCTTCTAAATTCCAGTTTGAGTTCAAGCCAAGTTTAATCATATCTTGACATAACTGGAAAACTGGTGGATTGGTTGATTCATTTATTCATTCTGTCAATATTATCTGGTGCCTGTTATGTGCCAGACACTGGCCTAGGCATTTGGAATAAAGCAGTGAACAAAACAGAAAAAAAATTCCTACCTTACTGAAGTTTACACTTGTCCTCATGTTTTACAATGTGGTATGTAGAAGGGACAGTCAGTAGTGTCTGGTACTATATTTGTATTAGACTCTATACAGACTACAAATAGATAACTCTTCCTAAAGGACAGAGGAGCCATTTACCAGCCAGACACCTGACATAATCAGAAAACTTTAGCCATTAGAGGGGAGGGACTGTCTTTGGATTCTTCTCAAGTCAATGAACTCCTGACTCAGTATGTGGTGAGTGGTGGTGTTTGTGTGTGAATGTGTGTGAGAGAAAGAGAAAGGGGTAGGAGGATAGAAGATAAGGAAAGAGAAAGTTTAAAGTGTTTCTGAAAGTAAAAAAGGGAAAGAGTTCATTCTACAGTTTATGAGGGGATGATTTCCATGTATTTATAAACACAAGTAAAAGAATATACTCAGAAATATGAGAGTACTTGGCCGAAGAGCAATATTCTATGTGAGAAAGGAGGAAGAGGCACCATTCTTGTTAGTAGACCTGAAGGCTGATGAGGATGTCTTTTCCTAGAGATTTCTTCCTGACCTGCAGCTGGGCTTACTGCTATAACTCGTTTATGTCTCAGCAGAAGCACCATCTTTTCTGAGAAAGTGGAGTTAATATGTCTCTTTATTTTGTTCTCATTGTACCTGTGTCCTACTGTGGCATCTCTTGTGTTGGCCAAAAACTTCATTTGGTTGTTCCTAAAATATTATAGAAAAACCCAAATGAATTTTTTGGGGGATCAATCCAGTATTATCCCATGTTGCAATTGTATGTTGTTTTCACCTAGACTGTAAGCACTGTAAGGCTAGGATCATTTCCTCTGTATTCTGTTAGGGTACAGCTGAGTGCCTACCATATAAGGAAGAGCTTAGTGAATACTTGCTGGATCTATACTCTTCTGCTACTCCATTTCCTTGTCATTTTTATATGCTTGTAGAAGTAAAAAGTGTTTTCCAGGAAGTTTGCTAAAACTATTGCATATGAAAGAAATAATTACTAATTACCGTATTTGGAATATTGCTTTTTTCTTCTTAATATAATGCTTTCTACATATTTTTTTCAGTTCTCATAAAAAGCCCATGAGGTTAAGTTGCTTTTGAGATCTTCTGTGTGAGTTGGAGGAATCAAGGATTCAGTGTTTTTTTTTTTTTTAAATTTGGAAGAAATTTTTATTATTGATAAATCATTGAAACAGAGTATCCAGTAGATATTTTAAAAGGCTTGTGGATGTGTTTCTTTTTTTCTTTAACTGAAGTACAGTTGATTTAGAATGTTGTGCTAATCTCTGCTGAATAGGAAAGTGACTCAGTTTGGATACAGTTTCCTCTGCTATAGGTGGGACCTTGTTCCTTATCCATTTTAAACATAATAGTTCTATCTACCAACCCCAAATTCCCAGTCCACCCTTCTCTCTTCTTCCCTTCCCCTTGGTAACCACAGTCTGATCTCTGAGACCCTTTGCATTTTTAAACTCGATTACAGTTTATGAAAAATTGAGTGTGATCAAAAACACATTTACTGATTCTCAGAATATTTAAATTAAATAATACATGTATTTTAAAAACTATAGTTGTTTTCTGTATGCAAACTAGAAAATACAGGTGAGCAAAGACAATTAGAGAGTAACACTGCTAACCAGTTATTTTTGTGTGCAAGTGTAAAGTACTGAAACTGGACTGTGCTCAATCGCTTCAGTCGTGTCCGACTCTTTGTGACCTATAGTCTGAAAAACATTCCATTGTATATACATATGTGTATGTGCTCATGTGTATAAAATAGGTTTTTTTGTTTATTCATTTTTCTGTCAACAGACACTTAGATTTGTTCTGTATATTGACTGTCATAAACAATACTACAGGGAATATGGGAGTGCAGAGAGCATTTTGAGATAGTGATTTCATTTCCTTTGGATATGTATCCAGAAGTGGAATTGCTTGATCACATTCTATTTTTTTTTTTTTTTAGCTTTCTTCTCTTTTTTGATGAAAAATATTTGTTGCCTTTCCATTGTCCTGTCCTCTCACTGTGTTTTAGTTATATGGTCAACAGATCATCTGTTCTTTTTTTTGATCAAGAGGAGTTATGTTTATATTTGATGTTGAGATTGTCATGTTATTCTTAACTTTATGCCTCAGATCTTGACTGCTTAGGACTTTTACATATTTGAATTAGAGAAAATCTTGGTCTTTTACATGCTGAAAGAAAGTCCTCAAATATTTATGAGTAAGATGATGGATTGTTGTAGATTATATTATTGACTTCGGTTATTTACTGATGTCCTTGAAATTTACATATCCCCCATATGCCATGAAACTTGTCATATCTCAATTTTGTGGTGCCTTCTATGGGAGGTATCTGTTTTCCCATCTCATTGATGTTGATGTCCTGTCCTCTCACTGTGTTTTAGTTATATGGTCAACAGATCATCTGTTCTTTTTTTTGATCAAGAGGAGTTATGTTTATATTTGATGTTGAGATTGTCATGTTATTCTTAACTTTATGCCTCAGATCTTGACTGCTTAGGACTTTTACATATTTGAATTAGAGAAAATCTTGGTCTTTTACATGCTGAAAGAAAGTCCTCAAATATTTATGAGTAAGATGATGGATTGTTGTAGATTATATTATTGACTTCGGTTATTTACTGATGTCCTTGAAATTTACATATCCCCCATATGCCATGAAACTTGTCATATCTCAATTTTGTGGTGCCTTCTATGGGAGGTATCTGTTTTCCCATCTCACTGATGTTGAGTTCTTTTCAATGAGACTTTCTTTAGTTTTAGAATGTAAGTTTAGGAGAGTTTAGAGAAAAAAATCAGAGAAGCTACTGACTTGCAGGTGGTATTTCACATCAGTGAAAATGAACCCTTGTTATTATAATCCACTGAAATTTTGGACTGTTTGTTACTGTAGCATAACAGAGCAAAAGCTGACTGACACATATGATCTGATTTATGTTCTTGAATAAACACTCAGGGTTTCCATGTGGGAAATGAATTAAAGGAATAAGAGAGTGACATTGGAATAAAGTTAGAAAACCATATCAGTATTCTGAGAGAAACGATCAATGTCTTGGATTTGTGTAATAGTGACAGAGAATACACAGGACTGGGTGATTGCTTACATATGATGATGTCAGAAATTTGTCAAAAATTTTAGGTTTTGGTGGAAATAACTAGATGGATGATGATAAGACAGACAGCGATGAAAGAAAAATAGATATGGGGCAGAGAAAGCAATTATGAAGGCATAAGTTTAGTTCCAGATTTTTATAGGGTATCTTAATGCAGAAGTTGAGTAGCAAGTTGGGTATATGAGTTCAGAGAAGAAGTCTCAATTAAGATACACAATTGATATTTATCAACATTTCGATGCAGGCCATAGGAGGGCCTGAGACATTTGAGGAAGAGAATGTAGAATGAGAATTTATGATAGCCTATGGAAAGTCTGCCTCAAACTGTAACATTTGAAGATCAGTCAGTTCAGTCGCTCAGTCGTGTCCGACTCTTTGTGACCCCATGAATTGCAGCACGCCAGGCCTCCCTGTCCATCACCAACTCTCGGAATTTACCCAAACTCATGCCTATCAAGTTGGTGATGCCATCCAGCCATATCATTCTCTATCATCCCCTTCTCCTCCTGCTCCCTCTTAAGAGTCTTCTCCAATACCACAGTTCAAAAATATCAATTCTTTGGCACTCAGCTTTCTTCATAGTCCAACTCTCACATCCATACATGACCACTGGAAAAAGCATAGCCTTGATGATACTTGACTCCTAAAAGTAAGCAAGAATAAAAGGAGAAGAACCTTGGGGAAGTGGCTGCTTCTAGGAAATGTAGGAAACATACAAGGTTAGCAAGGAGAATTTTGTAATGTCATAAAATAAGAATAACATAAAAGAAAAAAAAGCTCCAAATGCATGGAAGTAGGTCAAATGTACACAGAAGCCAATTGAAAGAGCTCCTAATGCCCACAGCTAGAAATTTTAGCAACAAATACAGCAGTATTGGATTATAATCTGAGGTATAAAATAAATATCTTTGAGTCTAGACTAATGTAAGCAAATGATTAAATAAATGGGGAAGAAGAGAATTTCCTTATGGAGAAGAATTCCAAATAATTTATGGAGGTACTCTGCCACCAAAAATGTAGAACACAGGCTTCCCTGGTAGTTTGCTGCTAAGTCACTTCAGTAGTGTCCGACTCTGTGTGACCCCACAGACAGCAGCTCACTGGGCTCCGCCATCCCTGGGATTCTCCAGGCAAGAACACTGGAGTGGGTTGCCGTTTCCTTCTCCAATGCATGAAAGTGAAAACTGAAAGTGAAGTCGCTTAGTTGACCCCATGGACTGCAGCCCACCCGGCTCCCTCGTCCATGGGATTTTCCAGGCAAGAGTACTGGAGTGGGATGCCATTGCCTTCTCCGTCCCTGGTAGTTTAGTGGTTAAGAATCTGACTTGCAATGAAGGTGACACTGGTTTGATCCCTGGTCCAGGAAGATTCCACATGCTTCAGGGCAACTAAGCCTGTGACCGCAATTACTGAGCCTGCATTCGAGAGCCTGGGAGCCACAACTACGGAAGCCCACTTGCCCTAGAGCCTGTGCTTCACAAGAAGAGGAGCCACAACAGTGAGAAGCCTGTGCACAACAGTGAAGACCCAGTGCAGCCAAAAATATGTAGAATGCATTCTCTACTGCGTTAGTGAGGACTCTGTATGGTGTTTTCCTTTCAAAAGAAGATTGGAAAGAGAGTAAAGAGAATAATTTTACAACAGAGAAACTTGACAAATACTAGTTTAGCCAGGTGATCAAGCTCAGCATCAACAGTGATGAGTCATGATGATGGCACATGTATTTGTTACAGTGTGATAACAATGTCACTTTAATTCTGTGGTGTTCCTTCCTACAAACATATATTCCAGTTTAATTATGAGAAAACATCAGGAGAGTCCCAGTAGAGGGCGTGCTGAAAATTATTCGCCAATAATCCTTAAAACTGTTAAGGTCATAAACAAAGGAAAGTCAGATAAATTGTCCCAGGCGATGGCACCCCATTCCAGTACTCTTGCCTGGAAAATCCCATCGATGGAAAAGCCTGGTAGGCTGCAGTCCATGGGGTCGCTAAGAGTTGGACATGACTGAGTGACTTCACTTTCACTTTTCACTTTCATGCATTGGAGAAGGAAATGGCAACTCACTCCAGTGTTCTTGCCTGGAGAATCCTGGGGACAGGGGAACCTGGTGGGCTGCCATCTATGGGGTCATACAGAGTTGGACACGACTTAGCAAGAGACACCTAAGGATACTTAATGACTAAACATATGTGGCATCCTGGGAAAAAAGAAGGACCTTAGGTGAGAACTAAGAAAATTTGAATTAAGGATGAACTATAGTTATTACTAATGTGTCAATATAGGTTAATTAATTATAACAAGCATACCTTGATAAGAGTAAGGGAAACTGTGTATGTGGCATATGAGATATCTCTGTATTGTCTTTACAAATTTTCTGTAAATCTAAAACTGTTATAAAAATAAAATTTATTCTTTAAAAGTGAAGTGAAAGTGGAGTTGCTCAGTTGTGTTTTGACTCTTTGCGACCCCATGGACTGTAGCCGACCAGGTCCCACCATCCATGGGATTTTCCAGGCAAGAATACTGGAGGGGGTTGCCATTTCCTTCTCTGAGAGATCGTCCTGACCCAGGGATTGAATCCGGGTCTCCTGCACTGTAGGCAGATGCTTCACTGTCTGCGCCACCAGGGAAGTGTTTAAAAGCTGCAATGATTAAAACCAAGAGGTGGAAGACAACGAAGGGAATGGCCTTGAAAGTTCAAGTGATAAGTTTGCTGCCTGACTCTCAGTGATGTCAGTTGATAGAAAGTTGTTCTTTGGATTTAGTAACATGGTCATCTATCCCCAGAACAAGAGTAGTTTCAGTGGTAGAAGGATGGGAGTGGAAGCCAGACTGAAGTAGATGAAGAGTAAATGTGATTTGAAGGGAAAGGAGTATTATGTGGGACATTGTCAAGAAAGGTAGCAGAACAGTGTAGGAAAAAAGATAGGAGGAAGGTTGGAGGATTCAGGGATGATAACTGTCCCTGTAAACTTGAGATGAATGGGAAAGTAGATGAAAAGTATTCAGCAAGAAGGCAATTACTGAAAATACAGGACAGTTGAGGTTTAATTAATTGAGTGATGAGGTGTGAGATCAAGAGCACACCTGGATAGACCAGCTTTTGTTAGGAGGCTGGGCATATCCTCCATTGAAACAGAAGACAGGAATGAAGGATAGATGCTGGAAGAGGGATGTTAGTGGAGATAACTCCAGGTTAAGGGAGTGTCTCTATTATGGGTTGAATTGTATCCTCCATACAGAATGTTGGAGTCCTAATCCCCAGTACCTGTGAATGTGACTTTATTTGGACATAGGATCTTTGCAGATGATTAAGGTGAAAGCATTGGGGTGGACCATCATCTCATATGACTGTTCCTGATAAAAAGGGGACATTTGAACACAGAGACTTGAAGAATGCCATAGAGATGACTGAAATTGTGGTGCTGTGTCTGTAGGCCAAGGAACAGTAAAGACTGCCAGCAAACCATCAGAAACTGGGAGAGAGGCATAGAACAGAATCTTTCTCACAGTCTTCAGAAAGAAGTAATTTGATCTCAGACTTCTCATACCTTTTCTCAGACTTCTGTCCTCCTGAATGGTGAGACAATAAATTTCAGTTAGTAAGCCACCCAATTTGTGGTCCATTGGTATGGGAGCCCTAGCAAACTGATACAGCCATACCTCACTTTATTGTACTTCACGTTATTGTGTTTCATATATATTGCATTTTTTTTTTTTTACAAATTGAAGTTTTGTGGTAACCCTGAATTGAGCAAGTCTGTTGGTGCTATTTTTCTAACAACAGTTGCCCACTTTGTGTCTCTGTGTTACACATTTTGGTAATTCTCATAGTGTGAAAAGTCCTCCACCAGCAAAAAGTTACAGCCTGCTGATTGTTACCGTATTTAGCAATAAAGTATTTTTAAACTGAGGTATATACATTTAGACATAACATGATTGTATACTTAGTATACTATAGTATTAATATAACTATAAACTTTTATGCATTGGGAAACCAAAATATTTGAAAGACTGACTTTATTGCAATATTCTTTTTATGGTGGACATCTCTGAAGTGTACATGTATACTGTTTGATAATTATCATTTTCACTGTGAAGTATTTGGCAAAAGCATCCTCTGCAAGTAAAGAGGATGGATGGGGGTGGTGGTGGGGTTGGAGTTGGAGGTTAAAGACAGAGAGGAGAGGAAATGTAGGAAATTCAGTTTTATAACTCTTTAATAAAATGTTTGCATAAGACTTTTCACTAATTCAGATTGAACTTTCTCCTAGGGATTAATGGGATTGTGGGAAATTTGCAATGAATATTTTTATAATAATACTTTAAAAAATTATTTTATTTTTGGCTGCACTGGCTCTTGTTGCAGGTTCAGTTGAGTTCAGTTCAGTCACTTAGTTGTGTTCGACTCTTTGTGACCCCATGAATCGCAGCACGCCAGGCCTCCCTGTCCATCACCAACTCCTGGAGTTCACTCAAACACATGTCCATCAAGTTGGTGATGCCGTCCAGCCATTTCATCCTCTGTCGTCCCTTTCTCCTCCTGCCCCCAATCCCTCCCAGCATCTGAGTCTTTTCTAATGAGTCAACTCTTCGCAGGAGGTGGACAAAGTATTGGAGTTTCAGCTTTAGCATCATTCCTTCCAAAGAACACCCAGGACTGATCTCCTTTCAAATGGCTGGTTGGATCTCCTTGTAGTCCAAGGGACTCTCAAGAGTCTTCTCCAACACCATAGTTCAAAAGCATCAATTCTTCAGTGCCCAGCTTTCTTCACAGTCCAGTTCTCACATCCATACATGACCACTGGAAAAAGCTTTCTCTATTGCAGTGAGTGGGGGCTCCTCTCTAGTTGCAGTGCATGGGCTTCTCACTGCAGTGGTTTCTCTTGTGGAGCATGGGCTCTAGGACATGGGCTATTGTGGCTCATGGGCTTAGTTCTTCCATGGCATGTGGAAATCTTCCTGGGTCAGGGATTAACACGGTGTTACTTGCATTGCAAAGTGGATTCTTAACCACTGGACCACCAGGCATATCCTATTGTAACAATGTAAGATTTAAATTTTAAAAACTTTAAAAAGATACATTTTGTATGATTATTTTTTGAGGACTCTAAACCAAACCCCCCCCCCCCAAACCCAAATTAAACAAAACAAATACAGTTGCAGAGACAAAATATATGTGGTTGCCAGATGGGAAGGGATGGGGGAATGAATGAAATAAATGAAGGGAATTAAGAGGTTAAAAACTGTCAGATATGAAATAAATAAATCATGGGAGATATTGTACAGCATAAGGAATATCATCAGTATCAACAGATGGTTAGTAGATTTATTGTAATGATAATTTTGTAATGTGTTTAAATGTGGAATCACAGTGTTGTGCACCTGAAATTAATGTATAACTATATTTTAGTAATAGAAAAGCAGCTCACTGTCAGTGATTGATTGTGTTGCCATATCTTCATTATGATTCCTTTTCATTTCCTAGAAAGGAAATTTTTAATAGTTGAGCATAGCCTACAGGTTTCCCTGGTGGCTCAGACAGTAAAGCGTCTGCATGCAATGTGGGAGACCTTGGTTCAATCCCTGGCTTGGGAAGATCCCCTGGAGAAGAAAATGGCAACCCATGCCAGTACTCTTGCCTGGGAAATTCCATGGATGGAGGAGCCTGGTAGACTACAGTCCATGGGGTTGCAAAGCGTTGGACATGACTGAGCTACTTCATCTATAGCCTACAATAAGCTTGTGCAATAGAACTTTCTGCAGTAATGGAAATACCAGCTATCTGTTCTGTCCAATATGGCTGCCACTAGTCATGCGGGGTTACTGAGCCCTTGGAATGTACTACTGTAACTGAGAAACTAAATTTTAAAGTTTAATTAAATTTAAATGGCCACATGTAGCTAGTGACTACCACACTGAAAGTGCTGGCCTATAAACTAGCTCTAGTTTTATCTCCTAAAGGAAAGGCAGACATATGCTTACTCCCTAATTCTCAATTATAAAAATAATATGGATGAGTATAAATAACTTGGCCTTCCTGGATTCATTGATTTCTTCTTTCTTTTAGTAAGCGTTTATTGGGTACTGAATATAAGTTGGTCTCTTGGTACACAGATCATTTTATTTGGAGAAGTAAAAGTACTTAGGAAGATTAAATTTTTTAAATGTGCTGATTATCTAGTTAAATGTAATACAAGATATTCTATTCAATATCATCAAAATCTTGATGAAGACAGAAAGCTTGTTCATGAGTTAGTTCCACATAATTATTCTTTTTACAGAGTCTATACCTTTTCTCCGTAGGAGTGAAACTTTTACTTTCCCAGCAGCAACACTGGTAATCAGATCTTTGTTTCTGCACATTAATTGCTTTAAAATAATCAAAAGCTGCCAGGAATCCTAGGAATCCACATGCATTCAGTCTAAAAGATGTTCCCAAGTAACTCTTTTGATTTCTACCATCTTTTAATAGATATATAAAACTCTATAAGTAATCATTACACCAACAGATTTACCTTCTCTTATAGTAGGCGATTATAGTAAATAAAATCTGAGGCTCTGTCAAAGCTGTGGCCTCAGTGGATGATATAAATTTGCTATAATGAATGGAACATCTGTAGTGAGACATTTATTAAGAAAAAACTTCTTAGAGTCTAGACAAAAAACTTGACCTTAGCTATGAATTCTAACCAAACTTACACTCTTTTTGTTACACTTGAAAAATCTTTCTGACCCTGAGTTTTCTCTTTTCAAAAAATAACTTTATCCAGAAATCCCTCTGAAGTGTCTTCAGCATAAGGAGATAATCACATCTGAGGAAAATGTAATTTTAGGGTGTAGGATTTCATAGCAGTCCCATACACGTATATTATCAAAAATTGAAAATTACTTACACGTCCCTGAAATGTTATGCCTCCTTTAAAATAAACTGTGTATTGTCACAGAAAGGAACTCATGACAAATTGTTGACTGAAAAAAAAAAAAAGTAGGCCATAAAGAGTGTGGATAGAGAACATTCCAAAAAGATGTTCATCGAAATATAGTAATTATGTACCATATCTTCTTTATCCGTTCCTCTGCTGATGGACATTCAGGTTGCTTCCATGTCTTGGCTGTTGCGAATAGTGCTGCAGTAAACATTGGAGTGCATGTCTTTTTTGAATTATTTTTTTCTTCTGGATATATGCACACAAGTGGAATTGCTGGGCCATATGATATATTCTAGAGAGTGTCACAGAGACAGAAGTGAGTCAGAGAGAGTAATACAAATATTGTGTACTAACACATGTATATATATGAAATCTAGAAAAATGGTATAGATGATCTCATTTGCAAAGCAGAACAGATGTAGACAACAAATATGTGAATACCAAGGGGGAAGAGGGCAGTTGAAGGAACTGGGAGATTGGGACTGACATATATGTACTATTGATACTGCATATAAAATGGATAACCGATGAGAACATGGTGTTTAGCGCAAGGAACTCTATGCACTGTAGTGACCTGAATGGGAAGAAAGTCCAAAAGGGAAGGGTTATATGCATACGAATATGTACGGATGATGCACTTTGCTGTACAGTAGAAACTAGCACAACATTGTGAAGCAACTATACTCTGATAAAACTTAATTTAAAAATACACTAACAGAGTTTAACACAAGGTCATGATATTTTGGGGGCTTTTACAATTTGTTTTTATTTCTCTGCATTATTTGAATTTTTTTCTACTGTAAGTTATTTTCTTCAAAAATTGTAATACTGTGTTTACAAATAAGAAAGATTGAAACACACTTTTGGGTTGTATTAGGGAGGGTGTTTTCAAAGAAATAGAATCAACAGGATATGTGAGGAGACAGAGAGTGAGATGAGGGAGGGAGGGAAAGAGGAAAAAAGAGAGATAATGACTTATTTTAAGGAATCAACTCATGTACTTGTGGAGACTTGGTAATCCAAAATCTGCAGAGTAGACCAGCAGATTGGAGACCCAGGAAATAGCTGTAGGTCAAATCCAAAGGCCATAGCTAGTGGAATTTCTTCCTGCTCAGGGGAAATCAATCTTGGTTCTACCAAGACCCCTAACTGATTGTTTGAGGCTCACTCATATTATGGATTGTAATCTACTTTTTTCAAAGCCACACATTTAAATATTAATCTGATCTAAAAAATATTTTCACAGAAACATCCAAAATAGTGTTTCACCAAATATCTGTACACTATAACCCAGTCAAACTGACACATAGTATTAACTATATATATTGTTAACACATACACACACACAAACATATATATAATATATATCACATCTTTATCTTTTTATCTATTGATGGACAGCTTGCTATCATATCTTGGCTATTGTAAATAGTGATTCAATGAACATAGACATGCATGTATCTTTTCAACTCAGTGTTTTTGTTTTCTTCAAGTAAATACCCTGAAGTGGAATTTTGCTGGATCATGGTAGTTCTATTTTCATTTGCACGCCTATGGCCAGTACACAAGGGCTCCTTTTTCTCCACATTCTCATCAACGACTTATTGTTTATTTTCTTTTTGATGGAAACCATTCTGATAAGTGTTAGGTGTTACCTCATTGCTTCCCTGGTGGCTCAGAGGATAAAGTGTCTGCCTGCAATGCCAGAGACCCGGGTTCAGTCCCTGGGTTGGGAAGATCACCTGGAGAAGGAAATGGCAGCCCCCTCTAGTATTCTTGCCTGGAGAATCCCATGGACAGAGGAGCCTGGTGGGCTACAGTCCTGCTGCTAAGTCACGTCAGTTGTGTCCGACTCTGTGCAACCCCATAGCCGGCAGCCCACCAGGCTCCCTTGTCCTGGGATTCTCCACCCTACGGGGTCGCAAAGAGTCAGGCATGACTGAGTGACTTCACTTCACTTCATTTCCCTGATGATTAATATATTGATGTATTTTCAAGTGCTTATTGGCCAAATCTATATATTCTTTGAAAAAAGTGTCTAGTCAGGTCTTCTGGCTACTTTTTGATATTGAGTTCTTAACATATTTTGGACATAACCCCTTATCAAATATATTGTTTTGCAAATATCTTCTTTCATTCCATAGACTTCCTTTCTGTTTTTGTTGATGATTTCCTTTGCTATGCAAAAGTTTTATTTCGATGTTCAGTTCAGTCGCTCTGTCATGTCTGACTCTTTGCAACCCCATGAATCTCAGCACGCCAGTCCTCCCTGTCCAACACCATCTCCTGGAGTTCACTCAGACTCACGTCCATCTGGTCCCTGATGCTATCCAGCCATCTCATCCTCTGTCGTCCCCTTCTCCTCCTGCCTCCAATCCTTCCCAGCATCAGAGTCTTTTCCAATGAGTCAACTCTTCGCTTGAGGTGGCCAAAGTACTGGAGTTTCAGCTTTAGCATCATTCCTTCCAAAGAAATCCCAGGGTTGATCTCCTTCAGAATGGACTGGTTGGATCTCCTTGCAGTCCAAGGGACTCTCAAGAGTCTTCTTCAACACCACAGTTCAAAAGCATCAATTCTTCGGAACTCAGTCTTCTTCCCAGTCCAACTCTCACATCCATACATGACCACAGGAAAAACCATAGCCTTGACTAGACGGACCTTAGTCGGCAAAGTAATGTCTCTGCTTTTGAATTTGCTATCTAGGTTGGTCATAACTTTTCTTCCAAGGAGTAAGCGTCTTTTAATTTCATGGCTGCAGTCACCATCTGCAGTGATTTTGGAGCCCTGTAAGCATCTTTTAATTTCATGGCTTCAGTCACCATCTGCAGTGATTTTGGAGCGCAAAAATATAAAGTCTGAAGGTTATCTCAGTTTCTTAAATCTTCAGTTGAATTGTATATCAATAGAAGATAAATGCTTCTCTTGTTAGTCATCCAAAAGTTTTTAACAGATTGTTGATAGGCACCTCGGTGACATAACTTTTTAATGACACACTAATCAGTCACTCCAGCCTCTCCTAGCTTTGAAAAATTCTGTTTTATTCTGAGAGATTTAACAGTTTCTTTTGTCTTTAAATTACTTGACTTGTGACAGGTAAGCTTCTGTACATGGTGCAATTCTACATTTTAATGCTGCATCATAATGCAATCTTTTAAAAAATATTTTTAGCAGGATTATACACCCAAAATTCACTTAAAATTCAATTGCCTGTGGAGTTATTAATGTAGATATCTCTACTGAAGTGAAAACAAAAGGAACATCTATTAAAAAAAACCTGAGTTGTCACAAGCAAAGGCAATAAAAACTTGCCTTTTGTCCTTATGGCCAGCAAGTTTCTTTTAACATTTAAAAGTTTCATCTCAATTTCAGAAAGAAGGAAAAGAAAAAAATTCAATTTGAAAGAGAGGAAAGAACAAATTATTGAATGTTTAACACAGATTCTGTGCTACTTATTTTATATATCTTATCTCTATTCTTATAAAAGGAAATATTGCTATTGATATTGTTCTCTTTATCCAAATGAAAAGGTATAATCTCAATTGTTCCATGTCCAATTCTAACTGTTGCTTCCTGACCTGCATACAGATTTCTCAAGAGGCAGGTCAGGTGGTCTGGTATTCCCATCTCTTTCAGAATTTTCCACAGTTTATTGTGATCCACACAGTCAAAGGCTTTGGTATAGTCAATAAAGCAGAAATAGATGCTTTTCTGGAACTCTCTTGCTTTTTCCATGATCCAGCGGATGTTGGCAATTTGATCTCTGGTTCCTCTGCCTTTTCTAAGACCATCAGGAAGTTCACGGTTCATGTACTGCTGAAGCCTGGCTAGGAGAATTTTGAGCATTACTTTACTAGTATGTGAGATGAGCGCAATTGTGTGGTAGTTTGAACATTTTTTGCATTGCCTTTCTTTGAGATTGGAATGAAAACTGACCTCTTCCAGTCCTGTGGCCACTGCTGAGTTTTCCAAATTTGCTGGTATATTGAGTGCAGCACTTTCACAGCATCATCTTTAAGGATTTAAAACAGCTCCACTGGAATTCCATCCCCTCCACTAGCTTTGTTCATAGTGATGCTTTTTAAGGCTCACTTCACTTTGCATTCCAAGATGTCTGGTTCTAGATTAGTGATCACATACATCATCATGATTATCTGGGTCGTGAAGATCTTTTCTGTACAGTTCTTCTGTATATTCTTGCCACCTCTTCTTAATATCTTCTGCTTTTGTTAGGTCCAGACCATTTCTGTCCTTTATCGAGCCCATCTTTGCATGAAATGTTTCCTTGGTATCTCTAATTTTCTTGAAAGAGATCTCTAGTCTTTCCCATTCTGTTCTTTTCCTCTATTTCTTTGCATTGATCCCTGAGGAAGGCTTTCTTATCTCTTTTTGCTATTCTCTGGAACTCTGCATTCAGATGCTTATCTTTCCTTTTCTCCTTTGCTTTTCACCTCTCTTCTTTTCACAGCTATTTGTAAGGCCTCCCCAGACAGCCGTTTTGCTTAAAGAAATTGCTCTGGGTCCCTTGAGTCTGGGCGCCTAGACACCTCCACCTTCATCACATTAGGCACTTATGTTCCCTAGGCACACACGAAGTGCTGTGAGAATGCAGAGAACAGAGAACATTTCTGGTAGTGCACACACTCCAGAGTGACTGATGCCAGAAGCTCAGCTTCTCTGCACTGGTCAAGTCAAATCTCAGAGACAGAGTTTTAGTGAAGTAGGAAAGAGGATATTGGATTAGATTTACTGAGCATGGCCCCGCCCCTCAGAACAAGACCCAGTATCCCTCTCAGTCAGTCTCTCCCACCAGGAAGCTTCCATAAGCTTCTTGTCCTTCTCCATCAGAGGACACACAGACTGAAAACCACCATCACAGAAAACTAACCAATCTGATCACATGGACCACAGCCTTGTCTAACTCAATGAAACTATGAGCCATGCCATGTAGGGCCACCCATGACGGACCGGTCATGGTGGAGAGTTCTGATAATATGTGGTCCACTGGTGAAGGGAATGGCAAACCACTTCAGTATTCTTGCCTTGAGAACCCCATGAACAATGTGAAAAGGCAAAAAGACAGGACCTTGAAAGATGAACTCCCTAGGTTGGTAGGTGCCCAGTATGCTACTGGAGATCAGTAGAGAAATAATTCCAGAAAGAATGAAGAGATGAAGCCAAAGCAAAAACATCACCCATTTGTGGATGTGACTGGTGATAGAAGCAAAATCCGATGCTGTAAAGAGCGATATTGCATAGAAACCTGGAGTGTTAGGTCCATGAATCAAGGCAAATTGAAAGTGGTCAAACAGGAGATGGCAAGGGTGAACATCGACATTTTAGGAATCAGCGAACTAAAATGGACTGGAATGGGTGAATTTAAGTCAGATGACCATTAGATCTACTACTGTGGGCAAGAATCCCATAGAAGAAATGGAGTACCCATCACCGTCAACAAAGAGTCCAAAATGCAGTACCTGTATGCAATCTCAAAAACGACAGAATGATCTCTGTTTGTTTCCAAGGCAAACCATTCATTATCATGGTAATCCAAGTCTATGCCCCAAACCAGTAATGCTGAATAAGCTGAAGTTGAACTGTTCTATGAAGAACTAAAAGACTTTTAGAACTAACACCCAAAAAAGATGTTCTTTTCATTATAGGGGACTGGAATGCAAAAGTAGGAAGTCAAGAAACACCTGGAGTAACAGGCAAATTTAGCCTTGGAGTACAGAATGAAGCAGGGAAAAGACTAATAGAGTTCTGCCAAGAGAATGCACTTGTCATAGCAAACACCCTCTTCCAACAACACAAGAGAAGACTCTACACATGGACATCACCAGATGGTCAACACTGAAATCAGATTGATTATATTCTTTGAAGCCACAGATGGAAAAGATCTATACTGTCAGCAAAAACAGGGCCAGGAGCTGACTGTGGCTCAGATCATGAACTACTTATTGCCAAATTCAGACTTAAGTTGAAGAAAGCAGGGGAATCCACTAGACCATTCAGGTATGACCTAAATCAAATCCCTTATGATTATACAGTGGAAGTGAGAAATATATTTAAGGGACTAGATTTGATAGACAGAGTGTCTGATGAACTATGGATGGAGATTTGTGACATTGTACAGGAGACAGGGATCAAGACCATCCCCAAGAAAAAGAAATGCAAAAAAGCAAAATGGCCATCTGAGGAGGCCTTACAAATAGCTGTGAAAAGAAGAGACATGAAAATCAAAGGAGAAAAGGAAAGCTGTATCTGTTAGAATGCAGAGTTCCAAAGAATAGCAAGGAGAGATAAGAAAGCCTTCCTCAGTGATTAGTGTGAAGAAATAGAGGAAAACAATAGAATGGGAGAGACTAAAGATCTCTTCAAGAAAATTAGAGATAGATACCAAGGGAACATTTCATGCAAAGATGGGCTCAATAAAGGACAGAAATGGTATGGATCTAACAGAAGCAGAAGATATTAAGAAGAGGTGGCAAGAATACACAGAAGAACTATACAAAAAAAATCTTCACAAACCAGATAATCACAATGGTCTGATCACTCACCAAGAGCCAGACATCCTGGAATGCAAAGTCAAATGGGCCTTAGGAAGCAAACAAAGCTAGTGGAGGTGATGGAATTCCAGTTGAGCTATTTCAAATCCTAAGATGATGCTGTGAAAGTGCTGCACTCAGTATGCCAGCAAATGTGGAAAACTCAGCAGTGGCCACAGGACTGGAAAGGTCATTTTTCATTCCAACTGCAAAGAAAGGCAATGCCAAAGAATGCTTAGACTACTGCACAATTGCACTCTCTCATATGCTAGTAAAATAATGCTCAAAATTCTCCTAACCAGGCTTCATCAGTACGTGAATTGTGAACTTCTAGATGTTCAAGCTGGTTTTAGAAAAGGCAGAGAAACCAGAGATCAAATTTCCAACATTTGTTGGATCATCAAAACAGCAAGAGAATTCCAGAAAAACATCTATTTCTGCTTTATTGACTGTGCCAAAGACTTTGACTATGTGGATCACCACAAACTGTGGAAAAATTCTGAGATGGGAATACCAGACCATCTGACTTGCCTGCTGAGAAACCTGTATGCAGGTCAGGAAGCAACAGTTAGAACTGGACATAGAACAACAGACTGGTTCCAAACAGGAAAAGGAGTACATCAAGGCTATAGATTGTCATTCTGCTTGTTTTATGCAGAGTACATCATGAGAAACTCTGGGCTGGATGAAGCATAAGCTGGAATTAAGATTGCAGGGATCTTAATTAAGATTAAGATTGCAATGAGAAATATCAATAACCTCAGATATGCAGATGACACCACCCTTATGGCAGAAAGTGAAGAAGAACTAAAGAGCCCCTTGAAAGTAAAAAAAGAGAGTGAAAAACTCTCATTAAAACTCAACATTCAATAAACTAAGATCATAGCCTCTGTTCCCATCACTTCATGGGAAATAGATGGGGAAACAGTGGGAACAGTGGCTGACTTTATTTTGGGGGGGCAGGGCCCCAAAATCACTGCAGATGGTGAGTGTAGCCATGAAATTAAAAGATACTTCCTTCTTGGAAGAAAAGTTATGATCAACCTAGACAACATGTTACAAAGCAGAGACATTTTGCCAACAAAGGTCCGTCTAGTCAAGGCTTTGGTGTTTCCAGTAGTCATGTATGGATGTGAGTGTTGGACTATAAAGAAAGCTGAATGCTGAAGAACTGATGCTTTTGAACTGTGGTGTTGGAGAAGACTCTTGAGAGTCCCTTGGACTACAAGGAGATCCAACCAGTCCATCCTAAAGGAATCAGTCCTAAATATTCATTGTAAGGACTGATGCTGAAGCTGAAGCTCCAATACTTCGGCCACTTGATGAGAAGAACTGATTCATTTGAGAAGACCCTGATGCTGGGAAAGATTGCAGGCAGGAGGAGAAAGGGAAGACAGAGGATGAGATGATAAGATGGCATCACTGACTCTATGGACATGAGTCTGAGTAAACTCCGGGACTTGGTGATGGACAGGGAGGCCTGGCGTGCTGCAGTCCCTGGGTTCACAAAGAGTCAGACATGACTGAGCTACTGAACTGAATTGAGGAAAGGATAGCTTTACTGCATTGCCAGGCAAAGGGGGACACAGTGGGCTTCTGTCTTTAAAAACTATGTGTCTCAACCCTGAGAGGATTTGATGAGGGTTTTTATAGCAACCCAGGCTTGATCCCTGGGTTGGGAAGATCCCCTGGAGAAGGAAATGGCCACCCACTCTAGTATTCTTGCCTGGAGAATTCTTTGGGCAGAAGACCCTGGCAGGCAACAGTCCATGGGCTTGGAAAGAGTAGGACAGGACTGAGTGATTTTCACTTTATAGCAACAGTTCAAGGGTGGGGTTGCTGATAAGATTAGGGTGTGTGTAGGGCTTGCACTTCTTTAACCTGGTCTCTGCTGCTGATGCTGCTAAATCGCTTCAGTCCTGTCTGACTCTGTGCGACCTCCTAGACGGCAGCCCACCAGGCTTCTCTGTCCCTGGGATTCTCCAGGCAAGAACACTGGAGTGGGTTGCCATTTCCTTCTCCAATGCATGAAAGTGAAAAGTGATAGTGAAGTCACCCAGTCGTGTCCAACTCTTCGCGACCCCATGGACTGTAGCCTATGAGGCTCCTTCGTCCATGGGATTTCCCAGGCAAGAGTAGTGAAGTGGGGTGCCAGGTAATGTTTTTTTTTGTTCTGTCCAAGTTCCCCAACCTGGGATCAAACCCAGGAGTGCAGGAGTGCACTGGGAATACAGAGTCTAAACCACTGGTCCGGCCAGAGAGGTCCCTTAGGTAATCTTAATGGTTCCTTTAATCTCTGGTCCCTTTAATCCTGCTTCAGGTGCTTTCTTGACTGCTCCTTCCTGGATGAACAATAATTTGAATTTCCCTTTGGAACCCAGGAAGGTCACGGAGGCTGGAGTTTTGCCTACAGGAAATGGTGGGGTGAAGACGGGGAGACAAAAAGATCTCCTTGCCTGGGAGCTCCACAGGGCCCCATTCAGTTTCATGACCAGAGAAGCCTTTATCAAAGCAGAATTTAAGGTGAGTCTCAAATAACTAGGAATGTTTGTTAAGGAACAGTTGGTGAGTGGGTGTTGGGGTGGGTGGGGGACATGCTAGGTGAGGGGAGGCAGTATTCCCAGCTCAATGGTTGAAATGCCAGCCAGGGAGGAGACCAGTTTGGCCAGACTGTGAGAGAGTGAGAGAAAAGATCAGAAATGGGTATGAGATCAGTGGATGGGAGCCAAGATAATATCAATTTTCCTGTTCACTACTGGGAATTTCTGAAGATTTGGAACATTATCAAAGAGCTGCTCTAGGCAGGTTAACTGAGAGATGCTATGCAAAGGTGGAGGGTGAATTTAGAGATCAGATTGTTTGGATCTGAAAGTTGCTCAGTCGTGTCTGACTCTGTAACCCCATGGACTGTAGCCTACCAGGCTCCTCTGTCCGTGGCATTCTCTAGGCAAGAATACTAGAGTGGGTACCCATTCCCTACTCCAGGAGATCTTCCCAACCCAGGGACTGAACTCAGGTCTCCTGCATTGGCAGGCAGATTCTTTACTATTGTGCCACCTGAGAAGCCCTACAATTGCAATGCCCTACTTAAAAAAAAAAAAAAAACTTTTAGAATTATAGTTGATTTATAATATTATGTTACTTTCTTCTGTATAGCAAAGTGATTCAGTTATACATATACATATATCCACTCTTTTTAAGATTCTTTTCCCTGTGGGTCATTACAGAGTATTGAGTAGAGTTCTGTGTGTTATGCAGTGGATCCTTATTAGTTATCTATTTTATATGTAACAGTGTGTATATGTCAATCACAGCCTCCCAATTATACTCCCTGCCCTTTCCCCCTGGTAACCATAAGTTTGTTTTCAAATTTTCCATTTATTTCTTAGATTGACAGGTTAATTTTTTCATCAACATCACTACTTATTTATACATTTTTCAAATTAGAACATGTTAGTTTTTCCAAATCACTTGAAAGTGACTTAGCCTCACTTATTACCCTTTCTTGGGAAATACATCCACTGAATCTATAGCTCTTTGAGATCTTTGTGGGCAACTTTTAAAAAGGGTATTTTTTTTTTGTACACGGTTATTGCTTGCATCACTCAATGTTTCAAAAACATTTTATTATAATACTTTCCAGCCTCATTTTTTTGTCCCATTGTCTTCTTTAAAAGAGAGTTAAAATATACAGAGAAAAGACATTAAGGGAAAAAAAAGTCAAGTGTATACTGTATAGAGGCTCACAGTCCCCATAAACTCTGTATGATTATTTGTCCTTGGACATCCTTAGAATAATGGGAAATTCAGAGATAATGTTATGCCTGGTGATATTTAAGATAGTAAAGTACTTCTTGATCTTAAACAAATTGAATTTAAGTCTTGTTTGGGGACTAGAGGAAGAAACTACTGGTTTTACCACAAATGCTTCATGTCAGAGCAAACAATATTTCATTAAAAGGCAGAGAAAAAGTGCTGATGTAGATCCTTCCTTTTTGGGAAGCTGATCCTTTTGGTCATAGAACAAAGACTGGTAACAATATTCACATTGTAGTCAACAGGACTGCAACACTTGAATCTGATGAATAGTATCTATCAGTTGAGATATATATATATGTATCTGGCTACATGATTCAGCCAGCAGTTTGATTTGCACTGACTCTTTTGAAAAAAGTGAAGCATTCTTTAGTGGTTGAATGTGTTTCTTTGAAATATTTCTAGTTTGTGGTCTAGTTGCCTGCATGATGTTTCCTTCAGCCTTATGGGAAACTCAGAATATCAGTGTGGATTGACCCAGCATTAAGTCTGTGATGATAAGACCATGGGACTTACTTAGGAGTGGGACAACACAGCTGTATCTGCTAACATCAGTCTCAGTGGGCCAGGGAAGAACCTCCAGGCCTGCTGGTATCTCCCGTTATCTGTTATAGACCAGCAAAGCATTAATTCTGCCAATGAAAAACTGTCAAACTCTCCACCTTGTTCCACAAGAATGAAGTCATTAGGCACTGCAGCTGTTGACCTTCAACATTCACTGAAAGGAGTTGAAAGTGTAGATCAGAAATGAGGCAGTCTGTGCTCTAGAAAAAACCGGCAGAATAGGACTTCAGATAGTTATATTTTCAGGAGAAGATTTTATGAACCCAAATTCTTGCATCTCTTCATATCTAGAAAAGCACTAAAACAATTAGTGGAGACATCTGCTCCTTGTGGCTAGCAGCAACCTTCTGCCAAAATGTGTGCTTGACTGCATGCAACGCCCGTCACCAAAATTACATATATACTGACCTCCTCCTACCGCATTGTGGCAGTTTCCTAGAGCCATCTGAGAGCCTGTCTCCTGGGCTATAGTCTTCATTAGGCCCTAAATAAATCTTAACTCACGGCTCTCACACTGTACATTTTTTTGGTTGACAATTCATATGAACAACATTGGAGCACCGTCTACTCTCAGTCTGCAACACCGTTTCCTTCCCACTAAAATCTCAACTCAGTGGGTGGCATATCACTCAAGTCCTTTAGACTTTGCTTCAACTGAGCTTTCCAGCCTCACCTGCCACCACCCACCAGTCATCCCAGACTCCTCACCATTCCTGACGATCCACTCTCTTTTATGCCTCTGTTCTTTTACCCTTTGTCATGACATTCCTGCCCATGTCCCTTGGTCAAAATCCTACTCAGCTATTTTTCAAGGCCTGACTCAATGTTGCCTCTATCACGAAGACTTCCAGACCCCCATACTCATTAAACACATACATAATGAACATCTGCCATGTGGCAGGCATGATGCTGATGTTGTGAACAAAGATGGATAAGACATAGTTCCTTCAGGGGATCATATATGTGCTGTCATAGCCCATACAGTAATGTACTGGGTAGTGTATGAATGATATTTAATTAAAATGCAGTTCTTTCATGACTAAATGTCCTGAGCTTCTGTACAGTTTTTGTGCAGCTACAGCCATCCTGTAGCTGCACACACACTGAATCAACGTCTCACGAGAGGCAGCGGGGGCGGGGGGC
>SJYC01061881.1:0-20414 GCA_006408675.1 Madoqua kirkii
GATCATGGTTCAGTTCTAAATTTCATATTAGATTTTTTGAATCTATAACCAGGCAGTAGTCTTAAAGGCTAGATTTTGCTGAAAGGGCTAGAGACTCACATTTGCCCCTTTGCTTAGTAGGAGGGAGCCAGTCTGAACCTCTGCAGATGGTGGACTTTTTTACTATGAATATAGAGGGAGCTCAGGATAAGAGGTAAGGAAATCCTCACCTCATAGAAAAAAGAAAACTCCCCTCTCCTCCACCCTGCTCCCCAGTACCTAGGGAGGAGGGAGAGGGGAGAAATGGGGCAGTTGATATTATACCTTATAATAAAAGACATGTATCTTGCCTTTGTCCACATTTTCTGACACATAGCTCTTCAAATACTTGAAATTTACTAAGAAATACAAGCAATGAGAACATCTTATGTTACATTATATACACACAGACATATATGTGTATTTTGCCCTCAGTTCCTGAAATGGCTTCAGAGATATAAGGATGAAATAAGTGTCTTTTTATTCATTACAAGCTCCTTTATTTATTTAAAAAGTATTTATTTATTTGGCTGCCCTGGGTCTTGGTTGCAGCATACTGCTGCTACTGCTGCTAAGTCACTTCAGTCGTGTCCGACTCTGTGAGACCCCATAGACAGCAGCTCACCAGGCTCCCCCGTCCCTGGGATTCTCCAGGCAAGAATACTGGAGTGGGTTGCCATTTCCTTCTCCAGTGAATGAAACTGAAAAGTGAAAGTGAAGTCACTTAGTCGCGTCCGACGCTTAGCAACCCCATAGACTGCAGCCTACCAGGCTCCTCTGCCCATGGGATTTTCCAGACAAGGGTACTGGAGTGGGGTGCCATTGCCTTCTCTGTGGTTGCAGCATGGAAGATCTTTAATTGCAGCATGTGGGATCTAGTTCCCTGACCAGGGATTTAACCCTGGCCCCCTGCATTGAGAGTACGGAGTCTTAGCCACCAGATCATCAGGGAGTGGTGAAAGTTCCTTTGAACCATAGCTGAGTTTAGATTAATATGGTGACTTTTGGAAAGCCTCCTGGTAATCTAGGGGTGAGGGCTGGTTGGCAGGGAGCTAACCATGTGATTAGAGGGTTAGAACTTCCAGTCCCACCACCTACCTTGGGGAGGGCAGAGAGGCTGGAGATTGACATTGATCATCAGGGGCTACTGATTTAATCAACCATACCTATGAACTATGCCTCCACAAACATTCAAAACTTCCAAGTTGGTGAACCAGAACACATTCATGTACATCCCACGCTGTGGAGACAGAAGCTCCTGTGTTTGGGATCCTTTCAGATTCACTCTATGTATCTCTTCATCTGTTCATTCATACCCTTTAGTATCCTTTGTAGCAAACTGGTAATCTAGGAAGTTAACTGGCTTCCTGAGTTCTGTGTGCCACTCTAGACAATTAATTGAACCCAAGGAGAGGGTCACAGGAACCTCTGATTTATAGCCTATAGATTAGAAGCACAGTAACAATCTAGACTTGCATCTAGATTTCCCCATCTGAAATGGAGAAGGCTTGTAGGACTGAGCCTTCAACATGTGGAATCTGACACTATCTTCAGGTAAATAGTGTTAGAATTGACTTGAATCGTAGGATACCCAGCTAGTGTCTGCAGAAGGATGAAATGAAGGCTTACAACTCATAATGATCGTCTTAACAGCTGCAGGAAAAGCATTTGACAGTATTCTGCAGAACTGCTTGATGTGTGGAAATCCTCCCACCCTCCCTATCCCTGACCTTGCATTTGGTAATCAGAAGCAGCAGTAGCATTCACAGTATAGTATACAAAGTAAATGAAAACAGTAGACAGAGAGGGAAGTTTACGTGGGAATGATCTGGTTCTCCCAAGTGGGCTCAAGATCTGGACCTCAAACCTCTAAAGGGAATAGAGTAATTACCAGGTGATACGGGGACTCTGGGAACATTAGCGCAAATACTTTGTCTGTTTCCCTGGGAGATTGCAAATCTCTTAGGAGCCCTGTATCTGATAACTGGTGTTTTTATAAGAAGAGAAGACAGAGAAAGACACAGGAGAGAAGGGCATGTGAAGGTGAAGGCAGAGATTGGAGTGGTGCTGCTGAAAGCCAAGGGACACTGAAATCTACTAGAAACTGGAAGGGTCATGGAAGACCCCTCCTGCAGGGACTTCAGAGGGCCATGGCCTTGATTCCAGATTTCTGGCAGCTCTAGGAAATGGCTACCATGCAGAGCCATGGGGCAGTGTGGCTTATGAGAGTAGCCAAGGCGTGTGGCTTATGAGACTTGGCATTTACATGGGCCTGAGTGGGAATATAGACAGGCTGATGGAGCTGAAGATAGAGAAGAGTCAGGGGTGGGATAAGGGAGGCTGGAGAGGAGGGCCAGAGACCCAGGACTTCAGCCCTAGCAGGGAGCACTGCAACCCAGAACACTGAGAGAGGTCAGTCACAGCAGCGGACACTGGGGTAAGAAATGAGTGTCCAGAGGAGACCAGAAATACCTCAATAGGGACGCCAACAGCTTAGGAAGTTTCCTGCTGCACCTGGTGCCATACTGAGAAGGAACTGGATGTGTGGCTAGACCAGAGCTCCTTTGGAAAGGTAAAGAGACCTGAAAGGGAATTTGAACTTGAAAAGTGAGTGAATCTTTACCTGAAAGTCATGTTTTTAACCTAGAAGAACCTGAGGGTTTTTTTTTGTAGTTGTTATTTTTTTTTGATTGCACTATGCAGTGTGCACGACCTTCATTCCCCAACCAGGGACTGAACCCAAGCGCCCTGCAGCATAAGCGTGGAGTCTTAACCCTGGACCACCAGGGAAGCCCTGGGCCCGAGTTATCTCTTACTGAAAAATTTAAGGTTTGTGTGTGTGTATTGTCACTGGGGATTGAGCGCAAGGTAAGACTACTTATAGAAAATATATTTCTAGTTTCTGCATATTTGAGTTTTAGTATGTAAATGTCAGCTTCACTCTCACTCCACTGTACACACCTATTCCACTGTGCTTTTCTCCCAGTGTTTGTTTCCTTCACTGAACTGTCATGACCTCCTTGTAGGCAGAGGTGATGTGATAAATCTTTGAATACGTGTCCCCAAGACCTAATGGTACAATATGACACAAAATATGTCCTCAGGAAACATTTGTTGAATGAATGAAAAAATTCAAAATGATTAAACGATATTTAAAAATTTTTCCTCAACATGCTTTTGTCAAAGTTTTAGGTTTTAATTATTTTTCTAGTTTTATGGAGATGTAATTGACATTGTGTTTGTCCTAGATGTATACCATCACGATTTGATATTTGTATATGCTATGAAATGATCACCACAGTAAGTCTAGTTAATATCAGTCAACCTCACATGGTTATAAATTTTTTTATCGTGATGAAAACTTTTAACATATATATTGGCAAATTTTGTATATACAATATTGTTAATTATAGTCACCATGCCATACACTGCATCACCAGAACAGATTTTCTAATGACTGTAAGTTTTAACTCCTGATCACCTTCACCCATTTTTTTTTTTTTAAGTTTTGAGTGTCTAAATTTTCTTCGAGTCTTTGCATTGGAACTGTGCACTGCAAGAGTAGATCAAGTGCATGGTCCAGGCAGAGCCAGAAGGATGGCAGTGGCTTCAGCTGTGACGTCTGAGTGTGAGATCCATTTAAGATCTCTCCAAGCTCAAGAGTCATGGCTCTATGGCAACGTGTCCTATACCTATGAATAAATCAGGAATGGAGGAGAGGAATTTTTCCAAAACAGCACAGTTTCTGGTAATATCTTTGCTACTACTTAAGAAGTATTTAAAACTTCCACAAGTGCAAATTAATGCAGATGTAAACAACCACACAGACCACCAGGAATTTGACAAGCAGAGGTGTCTGCCAACATGTCTTGAGTAATTAACTAGATTTTTTACACTTCCTTTATTTTGCTGGCAGCACTAGGCAACACTTACTTATTTCTTAGCTCTGACTGGATGCTGCTGATTCTGAGTGTTGAAAGATTTTGAATTTTATTGGCCAGATTCTCAGGTTGCAGAAATTACTGGGAGAGTAAAGGCTGATCCTAGAAACCTGTTCTCGATTCTGAAGCTGGTTTGAACATTAAGCCTTGGGCCAAGCTACTAGCTTCTTCCTGATCCTTTTTTTTTGGTGGGAGAGAGGGGCAGAAAGATTTTACATGGGATCGTTCTGTGTATCAGTTTTCCAGATCTCTGTGAGAATTGATTAAAAAGGCTGAGCTCTGGTGATGAAAGTGGCTGAGTGAGCACAATCATTGCTGTTCAGAAACCTTGAAAATGCCCCAACTTCCTTTCCTGAGTTTGGATCTGCTTTTGCCTCACCTTTGCCTGGACATTAGAACAATGGAATAATTCTCAGGGACGGAAACTCAGTGCCCTGCTCTTCACAGGCTCTGCCACAGAGGGTCACTGAATTCCTAGCATCTCTGTGCTCATGTCTTATTCAGGGGCACTTTGAAGGTATAACAGATCATTGTTATTATAAGTCTACATTCTGAATCAAAATATCGGTTTAGTCTCGTTAGAGGAGATGGGGTTAAATGAAAAGGAGGCAGGCAATGTGGCAATTGAAAGGCAATTGCCTTTCAATGTGCAGGCAAAAGTGATTTTTGTCCCATTTCTGAATCAAAATATCGGTTTAGTCTCGTTAGAGGAGATGGGGTTAAATGAAAAGGAGGCAGGCAATGTGGCAATTGAAAGGCAATTGCCTTTCAATGTGCAGGCAAAAGTGATTTTTGTCCCATGAACTGCAGGCCGCCCTTTTATCGAAGCTGACTCTTGGAGGGTTTGGCCAGGATTGCTTTTTGGATTTTTTTTTTTTTTTTTGCCAACAGTTGAAAACATATCTCTGATGGCTGCTCTATAGCTTAAAGTGATATTTCTACCCCAAACTCAAGTTTCAGGGAGGAGAGAAGATTTTTAACCCAGAATACACACACAGCTGCCCAGCCCCAGAGAAGGACTCCTTGGCCTGCGTTAGAGAGCTGCTGAGGCCAGCACAGCAGGTAGGGATTGAAAGTGGTCAACACACAGTTTGGGGGAAAGAAACTAGAGACAGAATTAAAGTTTTACAGATGGGACAGAGGACTCAAGACCTCTTGGATCAAGAGCCCTGTTCCTCGGAGCCACATCACTTTTATTTAGTGTCTTGACATGCAGAAAGTACATCCGTTGTGCTATGATAGAAATCAGCTTCCTGTGTCCCTGGTCTTGTCTCCCATTTTATTGGTTACTTTGAACTATCTTTGTTATTTTCTTGTACAAGGGGTGTCACCCAGCTGGAGGTCATAGACTCGCATATGCTTTGGGAAAACATCTTGGTGTGTGCACAAGCAGCATTCGGAACTTGCACTGATCCGGCATTCCAAGGTCCACACTGTTTTTCCTTAGCTTAGCAGGGCATGATGACCCCAACTAATCAACCTGCTGTACTTTTGCTTAGATTATACTGTATTGGTATATTTTGCTTTTATTCTTTTCCCATGGTGTGTTTTTTCATGGCTTAGCCAAAGCAACAGGTGGCTGATTATTAACCCCTACCGGGAGCTCCATGGGGTGTTCTTTGAGTCTCTTCCCATCTCACCTCCACACCTCAGTTTGGCACTGTGGGCGGACAGGAGTTGAGGAGTGGTTTCAGGCAACCCCAAGTGGAGGCTTGCCAGTGGAATCTTATTCTTTTGCTTGGAGGTTTCAGTATTACCAGTATATCAGCATATTCGCTTTTAAATGCCAATACAGTACTTGGCAGATGGTAGAACAAATGGGAAAATAATGGAAGCCTAAATACTACAATTGGCCATTTGAAGATTTTGAGGTTACCTGTTCTTTGGGGTTGTTTTACCTCTATAACTTCTTCCCCCCTCCAGGTAACTGCTTTCATCTTAAAAAAATTTTTTTAAAAAATTTTTATCTTTTGGCTGCACCAAATGGCATATAGGATCTTGGTTTCCTGACTAGGGATTGAACCTGTTGCTGCTGCATTGGAAGTGCAAAGTCTTAACCACTGGACCATCAGGGGCGTCCTGTCCATCTTAATCTTCAACGTGAGGGTGTACTTAGCCACAGAGTCTTCCTTTCCATGGCTTTGGCTCTCCCCCTCCCTCTCTCCTCCCAGGTGGTAGGTACTGGCTGAATTTGTGATGGCAGTTTCCAGAGCCTCTGGGGACTTCTGAGGCTTCATTTATGCCTTACATTTCCCCGTAACATTTACAGGGGTCTTGTGCAGAAACAGCTCCTCTTCTAGAATTGTTTGTACAGAAACGTGATGTGGGAGGCACTTGGAAAAGGTAGACTCTAACTTCTCTTGGACTTCTTTTTATTTAATCCAGCTTGGCACTCAAGGCCACCAAACCTACTTTTCTAATTAGGCTTCTCCCCTCACTCCTCTAGTTTATTAACTCACAGCCAAGCTAATCTGCTCAGTGATTAATGAACTAGCACACAGGTTGGCATCCTCCAACTCCATCACCTCCATAAATCCCACCTCCCTGCTCTTCCAGGTGTGGCTAAAGGATCAACTCTCCACCAGCTCCCCCTCTCTCCCAGCCACCACCCTCTCTGAACTGTGAAGTCATTTATGACCTGCACTGATCTGAGGCAGTTAGTCCAGACCTTTTTTTGAAGTGCAGGGTTTGAAAACCAGCTCTGCGCTCAGGTTGCCTGGGTTTGAATCCCAGCTCCTCCACTTACTAGCTGCGTGTTGTTGTAAAGTTACTTAACTTCTCTGTACCTCTGGGCCTTCCAGATGGCATATGGGAGGAGACTGGTCTCACTGGGGCAGCTGGGTTTCTTCGAGTTCTGTTCCAGAGGATCAGGAGAGACCATAGGCTAATCAGGTCTAACTGTTTTGGCATCTGCTCCCTGCTGTGCGCACCAGGACATGAAGGTTGGCACAGTCCCAGCTGAAGCTCTTCTGTTTGTGAGGCTCCCTGGCCCTGAACTGTACAACAGCCCATTTTCACTCTCAGAGGCCGAGCTGCTAGGTTTCCTCAATCCCTATCCAGGAGGCCCACATCCCTCGGCCTCTACCACTGAGGCTTAGTGAGTGGGCTTTACAGTCAGAGCTGGACATGGATCCTAGAGACCCTGCTGTCTGCTGTGTGATCTTAGGTAAGGGCCTGACCTCTCTGAGGCTCAGTTTTCTCGTTGATAACATGGAGATGATAAACACCCACATCACAGAGTGGGAATGAGAGGAGAGAGTGCATGGCAAGTACTTGCTTAGGGTCTGGCAGCCCTCTGTTCTGAATTTCCTTCCCATTTAGTCCCCACAGAGCACTGAGCTCCCTGTAGTATACTGTAGGTTCTCATTAGTTATCTATTTTGTACATAGTAGTGTATATACGTCAATCCCCATCTCCCAATTCCTCCCACTCCCCCAGCATTGATTATTCATAACCACTATTTATCAATACATTCACAGAATATCAGATATCAGAATATTTTCAAAGAATATCAATACTTTCACAGAACACATAAACAGTTGCTATTGTTATCTGGTGGGGTCATTGTCACATGTGGTGCTCATTCAGATGACGCTTCAAGGACTTGTTTTGTCTAAAAGAGAAAGAACTTCATTCCAAGTATGTGCATGACGATGTGGGCATGTAGGTTTACAAACACCCTGATCTTTGCAATGGTTTCAGATATCCTCCATAACAATCGACAGAATGGAATAAGTGACTCACAGCTTTAATCAATGAAAATGAAAGCGCCAGTAGGGCACAGAGGTGCGGAAAGTTTCAAGGAGAAGAGACGGGACTCTCAGCACACTGAAGAAAGGAAAGGAAATCATGACAGTGATATTCAGACTCCATAAAATTAGATCTAACATTAATCTTGTGAGTTACAGACGCATTAGCTATGGTACTAAACTTAGTAGCCTCAGATTTTCTGCAGAACGCCTGAAATTGTTATTAAAGACAGCACGCCCGCTCACAGCATGTGGGAAGCACGGGAAGATATTTCACATCTGATGGAAACACTCAGGCCATCAAATCTATCTGAATTAGCAAATGGAAAAACAGGAATGGCAACGCATAGTTTCCATGTTAGTAGTAACGCTGGCCCTGTCTATGGAGGCATCCACTTTTGTGCTTTACGGGATAAAGGCAGACTCCAGCATGCACCGTTAACCCCCTCCTGAAATCTCTTCAGTTTCTGAGTAAGACAATTTCCCCTGACACTGCAGCTGCCTCTTAAGCAGTATTGTTAAAATAGATGTTGTATCTCCAGGTGTGAAAGGAGCCAGGGCCAAGAACAGGAAGGAGCGTTTCTGACAAAAGCTCATTGTTTGCAATCTGTTTACAGTGCCTGTTTAACAGAGCTAGTAATAGCAAAATCACAATTTCCACAGAAGGCATGTTGGCAGGAAGATGACATTTCAATGAGTTCAGAACATGAGCGGGAAGCTGCTTCCCATTCTTCTCCCTTCCTAACCCAAGGATTCTCTGGAACCAGTTCTGTGGTTTCCTGGTCCCCCTGGTCCTCCCTGGTCCCCCTCTGTCCTTCTCCCCACCATTTTGGTGAAAATGTGGCTTCTGTGAAAGGCTGGGTCCTGTCTGCACAGGCCAAGCTGGCTTATACCTGGTGGTGTTCTTATCAGAACTGAAACACGTCTGCAGGGTGTGGTGAGATAAATTAATTTGCCTAAAGTCACACAGCTTCAAAGTGGAAATTGAAACTCAAAGCTTCCTGGCTAGTTTGTCTGGCTAGTTAGTCTGATTCAATTCAGTGAAAAATACTCCTATTGAACGTGCTCTCTGTCTGAAGACTCGGGCTAGGTGTCTCTATAAGAATTTGCACTTCTCTGTTAGGGTTCTTGTCAAAGTCATAGATGGCTCTGTTCATCTCTGTTGGGTTCTTACGGGCATGGATTGTGCCATGTTTTGGGGGACAACTGGACTGGTAAGTGCTCTTAGGTAAATAAGTAGGAAATAGACATGATCCATCTGCATGTCATCAGTGGGCAGACTTAAGCCAACTACTCTGCTAGTGACAGTGATACTTGAATCAGTCCATCCACCCACCTATCCAATACACATACACATCCACTTCTTGAACCCTTTTGGACTGCAAGGAGATCCAACCAGTCCATTCTGAAGGAGATCAGACCTGGGATTTCTTTGGAAGGAATGATGCTAAAGCTGAAACTCTAGTACTTTGGCCACCTCATGCGAAGAGTTGACTCATTGGAAAAGACTCTGATGCTGGGAGGGATTGGGAGCAGGAGGAGAAGGGAACGACCGAGGATGAGATGGCTGGATGGCATCATACACTCGATGGACGCGAGTCTGAGTGAACTCCAGGAGTTGCTGATGGACAGGGAGGTCTGGTGTGCTGCAATTCATGGGGTCGCAAAGAGTCGGACACAACTGGGTGACTGAACTGAACTGAACTGAACTGAACTGAACCAGGGATCTATTATATGCCAGACACTGGGAGGGATAATGGTGATTCAAAGAAGTAAGTCTCTGAATCTTTGACATAAAGAAAATCTTTATGTTAAAAATGTCCTAGTTTATAGAGGGAGATAGATATTCAGCATGTAAAGAACTGAATTAAAGAATATATGTATGTCTGTGTGTGTATATATATATATATATAAAACTCATGTGTATGTGTTACCACTCAGTTGTGTCCAACTCTTTGTGACACCATGAACTGTAGCCCACCAGACTCCTGTATCCATGGAATTTTCTGGGCAAGAATACTGGAGTGGGTTGCCATCCCCTTCTGCAGGGGATCTTCCTGAACCTGGGTCAAATACAGGTCTCGTGATTCTTTACCATTGAGCCACCAGAGAAGCCCCTAAAACTCACACACACACACACACACATATATATATATATAATATATATGATTCATATATATTATTATATAACAATATAGATAAAACCCAATCACTTTACTGTACAGCAGAAACTAACATGACATTGTCAATAAATTATACTTCAATAAAATAAAATTTTAAAAGTTGAATTATTAGACAGTATGATTCAGTTCAGTTCAGTTCAGTTGCTCAGTCGTGTCTGACTCTTTGCCACCCCATGGACTGCAGCACGCCAGGCTTCCCTGTTCATCACCAACTTCCAGAGCTTACTCAAACTCATGTCCATTGAGTTGGTGATGCCATCCATCCATCTCATCCTCTGTCTTCCCCTTCTCCTCCTGCCTGCAGTCTTTCCCAGCATCAGGGCCTTTTCAAATGAGTCAGTTCTTCACATCAGGTGGCCAAAGTATTGGAGTTTCACCTTCAGCATCAGTTCTTCCAATGAATATTCGGGACTGATTTCCTTTAGGATGGACTGGTTGGATCTCCTTGCAGTCCAAGGGACTCTCAAAAGTCTTCTCCAACACCACGGTTCAAAAGCATCAATTCTTCAGCATTCAGCTTTCTTTATAGTCCAACACTCACATCCATACATGACTACTGGAAAAACCATAGCTTTGACTAGATGGACCTTTGTTGGCCAAGTAATGTCTCTGCTTTTTAATATGCTGTCAAGATTGGTCACAACTTTTCTTCCAAGGAGCAAGCATCTTTAAATTTCATGGCTGCAGTCACCATCTGCAGTGATTTCGGAGCCCCCAATAACAAAGTCTGTCACTGTTTCCATTATTTTTCCATCTGTTTGCCATGAAGTGATGGGACCAGATGCCATGATCTTAGTTTTCTAAATGTTGAGTTTTAAGCTGACTTTTTCACTCTCCTCTTTCACTTTCATCAAGAGGCTCTTTAGTTCTTCTTTGCTTTCTGGCATAAGGGTAGTGTCATCTGCATATCTGTGGTTATTGATATTTCTCCCAGTAATCTTGATTCCAGCTTGTGCTTCATTCAGCCCAGCATTTTGCATGATGTATGCTGCATAGAAGTTTAAAAAGCAGGGTGACAATATACACCTTGAACCAATTGGTTCCCAATTTGGAACCAGTCTGTTGTTCCATATCCAGTTCTAACTATTGCTTCTTGAACAGCATACAGATTTCTCAAGAGGCAGGTTAGGTTGTCTAGTATTCTCATCTCTTGAATTTTCCAGTTTGTTGCGATCCACACAGTCAAAGGGTTTGGCATAGTCAATAAAGCAGAAGTAGATGTTTTTCTGGAATCTTCTTACTTTTTCTATGATCCAGCGGATGTTGGCAATTTGATCTCTGGTTCCTTGGCCTTTTCTAAAAGCAGCTTGAGTATTTGGAAGTTCATGGTTCATGTACTGTTGAAGCCTGGCTTGGAGAATTTTGAGCATCACTTTACCAGCATGTGAGATGAGTGCAATTGTGCTGTAGTTTGAACATTCTTTGGCATTGCCTTTCTTTAGGATTGGAATGAAAACGTACCTTTTCTAGTCTTGTGGTCACTGCTGTGTTTTCCAAATTGTACTTCTATGAAGTATCTAGACTAATGAGATTCATAGAGACAGAAAGTAGAATGGTGGTTGTCAGGGCTGGGGCAGGGAGAATGGGGCCTTATTGTTCACTGGGGGTGGAGTTTCAGTGTGGGAAGTTAAAACAGTTTCTGGAGATGAATAATGGTGATGGTTGTATACAATGTGAATGTACTCAATATCACAGAACCAAATGCTGAAAAATGGTTAAAATGGTAGATCTTATATATGTTTTAACAACAACAACATCCTTTACACAAACAAGGTGGTAAGTACTCTGATGTCTGAGGACAACTGACACCTGGAGCCCAAGCCTGGCCCAGACCTCAGAGCCTTTGTGCCCCTGCTTGTGGAATGGGGCTTGGGTGGCTGTGGGAATCAGAGCAAATGCAGGTCTAAGATCTGGAGGTGTATCTAACCTAAGCTATAAGGGAGTTTGCTTCATTATACACTTCTTTCTAGAAGCCATGAATTCTATCACAGTGGACACCAAATTAAAAAGGCCACTTGGTGAATAAGGAACATTTGCAATGGTCTATCACTACAAAACAAACAACCCCCAAACTTAGTTACTTAAAACAATAACCACTCTTTCTTTGCTCATGGCTCAGCCCTGGGCTAGGCTCAGCTGTGTGTTGTCTCTGCTGTATGTGGTGCTGGATGCAGTTAACCCATGGGTCTGGGGTTGGAAGAATCAAGCTGGCCTCTCCAAAAGTATGGGGAGAAATGGGGGCTGGCCAGGCCTCTTTGTTCTCATGGAATAACATACTTAATAATTCAGATTGATTTTTTTATTACTTTCAATCCATGGAACTTTGCAAACATCATTTGGCAGAATGACACCATTTAATAAATAGAAACAACTTAAAAATTCATTACGCTGCTGACTCTTGTCATCATTCACTTTACAGAATTTACCTAGATGTTTGAACAGCCTTCTTAGAATTTATAATTTGTTTTGTTTCAAGTGGTATATGATATTTCTTTGTTTCTCTAAAGCTTCCTTTATTTATTTATCCTTATAGGCTTTATCACTTTTATTAATTGTGGAACTAAATCGATTTAACAGAAACACCTTTCTTATAAAGTCATGGAAAGTGTGACTATCACTATTAGAATATTGTTTATTAAGGTTAATTCTCTAATTTTTTTCTACATGTTTACTTCTGTTTTACAAGATACATCAAAATGAATATAAAAATTTTAAATTCTGTGGGGGTGGGATCAAGATGGCAGAGTAGAGAGATCCTAAGCTTGTCTTCTCCCACAGACACAGCAAAACTACAACTATATATAGAACGGTTTTCCAACACAGTGTTCCAAAATCTGAGATGCAGCAAAAGCAGTTCTAAGATGTAAGGTTATAGTGGTACAGGTCAAACTTAGGAAACAAACAAACAAAAAACCTCAAAAAAATTATCCCTATACCTAGAGGAACTAGAAAAAGACAATCAAACAAGGCCTATAGTTAGTAGAAAGAAGGAAATAATAAAGATCAGACGGAAATAAATGAAATAGAGACTAGGTGGTCAAGAAGTACAAACTTCCATTTATAAGATAAATAAGTACTAAGGGTAAATCAGTACTAAGTACTTTACATCCTTTATTACATCATCCAGGGTAGTGTCAAATTAAAAACATTTAGAAATATTTCTGAAATTTTGACTGAAATAGGGACTTTCCCCCTAACATACAGGCACTAGTTCTGTCTGAACAAAAAGTTTCCATGAAACTATGTCTTACTGACACTGTTTTTCTTAAAACATCGGCAATAAAGTTTGGATATTATTTCAAATATTATTCTAACTCCACAAGATCAACAAAACTTAGAATTTCTTGTTTTAAAGTAAATTTTGATATGTTTTTATATGAAACACTTGAAGGTTCATAGAAAGTGAATGTTTTACTCTTTTGATTTATAATTTTTAAAAGAAGCTGTTTTCTCATTTCAGTAGGTATATGTTTTCCAACAAGTGGGAACATAAATCTAGAATATATTCTTATATAGATACTATTCTTTTTTAAATGACTGTTGAATATTTAATCCTGGGAAATGCTTGAGTATGCTTAAGCACATGCTGGCTAATGTTAATCTTTTTAAAAAATATATATATATATTTATGTGTTTACTTGGCTGCATCGGGTTTTAGTTGCATCCTGTGGGATCTTTCATTGCATCACAGACTCTAGTTGTGGCACACAGGCTCCAGAGTGTGGAGGCTCAGCAGTTGAGGCGTGCAGGCTTAGCTGCTCCGTGGCATGTGGGATCTTAGTTTCCTGACCAGGGATTAAACCCCTGTCCCCTGCCCTGCAAGGCAGATTCTTAAACGCTGGACCACTAGGAAAGTCCCTAATTAATTTTTTAAAAGGTACTTCCTGAATATTTTAAATCATTTATCAATATTTTGTTAAATTTTGAAGATTTTGTTCTTTCAAATACGTTATAGTGTGAAACTGATCTTTTTATTATTTCATTGATAATTACAATTCTTCTTATTGAACCTCAAGCTTTGGCAAAATGTGATTGCCACTCTGTTGAATGTCTAAATCTTTTAACAGTCAACTCAGAACACTATTTGCATGCTATATTTATATTCCTAGCACTGATGAGACACTCATATTTTAAAATAATCTAGTTTGCATTAAAGAAATAAAAAGTATTATGTGAACTTGTACCAATTCTTGCACAGTATAAAAATGTTCAGGTCATTTTGAAATCTACACAGTAGGTATTCTAGGCTACATTTCATTATTAATATTGTTTATTCTTTGCAGACTCAGAAGATTGAGTTGTATGATATTTAAATGGAAGAGTAATGAATGTATCCATGCTTGTTCCTCCTTTTTGTTCTGAGAGTTTTAAAAGATATTTATTGGTAAATTCTTGAGTTTATAAATATTGAAACACTACATTTACCACTTAGACAAACATTACGATGCACAAATACAACTGAAGTAGCAACTATTTAGAATCCGTGGCAACCGGATGATTCCAGGGATGTCAACTGCATGGTGTGCTTTGTGATGAATAAACATCTGAGAGGCCCGTTTATCAATGGTCCTTGTGACATCCTATGACAATTGACCCAAATGAATGAGTTTAATTTAGAATCTTTAATTATTTATTAATTTTACTGTTTGCTGCAGTAGCTGTCATTCTACTTACCAACTGGAACAGAAATCTTTCAGGAGTATCACAATCACTACAGTTATACCAGTGAATATTGGCTGAATAAGTTGCAAAGGGGAAAGTAGAAGGTCTTTGAAGTCAAGTCAAGGGTTCTTCCTGATTTGGGAGAGATTCTGCGAGATGTTCCTGAGGAGAAGAATGAGAGAGGAGAGAGAACGGCTTTGGCAGTAGCAAGAAGGAAGCAGGAAGCAATGTCCTGCAGACAGCGAAGAGGCAGAAGTACTGTTCTGGAGGAGAGGTGACCCACACAGTGCTTCATGCCAGCGACTCATGGAAGCGGCAGGACCTTGGAGACATGGCAGTGTGGTGCCCAGGGAGGCTGGAAAAGCCAGGCAGAGGAGCTCCCAGACACACCACCTAGGAAGAACAGAAGGCCAGAGGTGAAAGAACCAATGACTAGTCCACTTAGGATGTCTCAGCAGGAACCAGTTGGACTGAGGACCAAAGCCCGGTACTTTGCTGCTATGTAAGCCCCACAGAAGCTCTATCCAAACTCATGGGGGAACCCCACTGAAGGCTGATGGTGAATTTCCTAATAGTCCTGCAAGCTAGAAGCGAGGTCCAATTGGATTTAAATTATTTTAAGGAAAATGAAGAAGTGATTCATCCAGGAGTCACGAGTCTACAATTGATAGCCAGCTTCTTCACATGTGTGAATGTGTGCCAAACAAATTAAGTAGACAAATTCCTAGGCTAGATAATGCTAACTTAGATTTTTGAGGGCATGCAGAGCAACAAACATTGGAAACCAGTGAACAAAGTCACCGTGCTCAGCGCAGAGCTGTTAATAGCAGGCATTCAACTTTTAAAACAAAGGATTGGTGACTAAACTAAATGCAAGCAAAAGGTTATAATGCTTTGAGAGATGAGGAGTGAAGGGAAAATCTTTAGATCCCTGTTTCAACAAACCAGCTATAAAATACAATTTTGGGACAATCGGAAGCACATACAGCAGGATGTTAACAGTTGTTGAATCCAGGTGATACATAGTTGAATATTCAACCTACTCTTTTCTTTGCTGTTCTATATGTTTGAAAATTTTATAATTTGTTGTTGCTGTTGTTTAGTTGCTTAGTCATGTCCGACTCTTGTGACCCCATGGAGTGTAGCCCACCAGTCGCCTCTGTCCATGGGATTTCCCAGGCAAGAATACTGGAGTGGGTAGCTATTTCCTTCTGAAGAGGATCTTCCTGACCCAGGGATTGAATCTGAGTCTCCTGCATTGGCAGGCAGATTCTTTACCACTGAGCCAACAGGGAAACCCCAAATTATATAATAAAAGCCATTAAAAAATCCAAATTCTCAGGGCATTCCAATAACCAAACTCACCAAAGAGAGAGAAACAAGAGAGTCTTGGTGAGATGGATTAAGTGGGCATGTCCTCTGTCTGGTAGGGATTTGAGGAGTATTTGCATAGTAGCTTGGGGAAAAGCTGGTGAGTGGGGTTTACACAGGAGGATGGGCAAGGCTTTCTGGGATTCTGACAGAGTTTGGCTGGGAAGCAAAGGAGTAACTGGATATACCACATCAGCCCTGAAAGGTGCAGAGTTCATGTATGTGAAATGACAGTGAGGACATGTGTTGTGCTGTGCTGAGTCACTAAAGTCGTGTCCGACTCTGTGCGACCCTATGGATTGCAGCCTAGCAGGCTCCTCTGTCCATGGGATTCTCCAGGCAAGAATACGGGAGTGGGTTGCCATGCCTTCCCCTTGGAGATCTTTCTGACCCAGGGATTGAAAATGTGTCTCTTATATCTGCTGCACTCTCAGGCATATTATCACTAGTGCTTACGTGGGAAGCCCCAGTAAGGAGATACTTTCAAAAAATTTTATTTGTTTGTCTGGGCTGGGTCTTGGTTGCGACCCAGGGGACCTTTAACCTTCATTGAGGGATCTTTAATTGTGGCATGTCATATCTAATTCCCTGACAAGGGATTGAATCTGAACTCCCTGCATTGGGAGCACGGAGTCTTAGTTACTGGACTGCCAGGGAAGTCCCAGGATATACTCTTGAATTCTGTGCTGAATGAAGTCTGGTCAGACTTTCCTGAGTTGAATTAGTTGGTTATGGGATAGAAGGGGCTCACAGCCCACTTAACTGAGCTTCCCACGGAGTCAAAGACATACTTCTTTAAACTTTGACTGCTTCTCTCACTGATGCTTATGGGTCAGGTGGAGAGGGAGGGTCAGGGGAGGAAGAAGCAGGATAGGGCTGAGGGTTGGAAGAAGCTTCATGATGAACCAAGTCTTCAGTCATGTGGGGATATGTTATATGCCTTCACTCTTGAGAAACTGAAATGTTACTATTAATAAGATAAGAAAAGGAAGAAAATCCAAATTAATCTATATACATAAGCTTGGGAAGAGGTTAGGAGGCTAACCTAACCTGTATAAAGAGGTTCAAGGTCTACTGGAAGTCAAAGCTTCTGCCATTGTGGACCTAGTTGGTTCTAACCAGTTTATATCATATCCTCAAGGGCTATGTCATGTGCCCGGCCCGCATTCTTCCTGTTTCAGGAGGCCCAACTATGTTGTCAATGGTACTTGCTCCCTCAGTCTCTTTAGCTTTTCCATTCTTAATGAAGTGATTTTCTTCTTATGGTCATGAGACTGCTGGTGTATTTCTAGGCATCAGGTTTGCATTCCAGGCAAAAAGAAGTATATATCTCAGAGGTTCAAGCTGTGTCACACGGTCACTCTTACCTGTACAGAGGTTGGGGGAAAAAAAAATCAAGTAATTGGCTTTTCAAATATCTACAGCAGCTGAAAGAATATAGGTTGGCAGGATATTATGATTTATAAGAAATACATATTTGGTCATTCAAATGTCCACTGTCCAGACTCACTGCTCCCCAAACCCTTGAAATATCCTGAGAGACAAGCGCGGTGTGAACATCTTTTGTCATAATATTTGGTCTCTTGTCCTCAGTTCCTGAAATCATTTCAGAGCCAGAAAGGTGAAATAGTGTCTTGCTATCCATAACAAGCTCCATTCTACAACTGGTTTATGTTAATGATATGACTTTTGGAACACTCTTAAGAAAGGGGGCTAGTTGAGTGAGGAATCAACTCTGATTAGTTACGACTGTGGGATCCGTCCTACTCCCTGATTTCTGGCAAGGGGAGAGGGGATGGAGATTGAGTTTGTCAGCAATGGCCAAGAGCTTCCAGGTTGCTGAACCAGAACACATCACTGTGGGTGGTGCATCCCAAACTCCATGGTGACAGATGCTCTTAAGTTCGAGAGCCTTCCAGATCTTGTTCTATATATCTCTTGATCTGGCTGTTCATTCATATCCTTGAATATCCTTCGTAATAAACTGGTAACCTAGTTAAGTAAACTGGATTCCTGAGTACTGTGAACTGCTCTAGCAAATTAATCAAATCCAAGGAAGGGATCATTGGCACCTCCAATCAGCTGCCAGTTGGCAGAAGCAGAGGTAACTACCTGATCATGCCATTGGCATCTGAACTGGAGACTGGCTTGTGAGACTGAGCCCTTAACTTGTGGAATCTGATGCTATTAAGATTTGAGTTGAATTGTAGGATGTCCAGCGGTTTCTGAGGATTGCTTGGTGATATGGGAAGACCTCTCACATTAGAACTGGGTACAGAACACTTTAGTCGGTCCCTCAACACCCATTCCTAATCACTTTATTCCTTGCCTTCCTGTACTCTGTCACATGCACTTTTATTTATTTATTTTTTTTAAGACATTGGCTTGTGGAGGAGTTATGGACTACTTCAGCAATCAGCCTGGGAACTTTATGGGTCCCTAGGAATGCCCACTACATATGGGGACTAGATAGTTGTTGAATAACAGTAACTGCCTGGGATCTTATTTTCTGAAATTCTACCACTGTGGTCACCTTTACTAAGATGCCACTTCATAACTGATAAAATGAGATATAACACGGCTGAGGAACGGGCAAGAAAAATAGGGCCTGTGATACGGATGGATACTTGAAAGTTAAAGTGGTAGGATAATTAAATTTTCCTTTCATGTAAAGGCTTCTGATTCTGGTAATGCTGGGTTAGATAATTCAGACCAATGTTCCTACTGAACACAATTTTAAAAGCTGAATGAAATATATATATATATATATAATTTTTTTTTAAGCACCAAAGACTCAACAAAGGAGTAAGGAATTACTGAGGCCAAGTTCTGAGAATGGTTGGGAACCCAGAGAGGCCAGACTAGCACTTGTGGCCAGTTTTTCTCTAGAGACATTTGCTAACCTAGAGGAGGTGGCTGACAGGGTGGGGGCAAAAGTCAGAGTCCAAGGACCACCATGGTTTAGAACTTGATAACCCACTTGCTTTGGCTTGGGATCTAAAATGATTGCTCCACTTGAATAAGAGTGAACCAGAAATAAAGACATCCTTCACGCAGATCACGGTTAGTGGGTTAGTCCACAAAATCTCAGTCTCTGAAACTGGATCCAGGTAATTTTAGAGTGCTCGTTTCCCCAGATACGTGGCAAAAGAAGTATGAAATTTTCCTTGGAGAAGGATAATATCATCTTAGAAACCTCAAATTTCCACAAAGAACATTTCAAAACAAAGTGTGACATACAGTATAAAATTACTAGACAGATGAGACGCTAGGATTCCATAAGAAGGAACCAGTAGAAACAATAGATTAGCCTTAAGGGTCTTGAAATATTTGCATGACCAAATTTCCCTTTGAGATTATTGTATTGTTCTGGTGTTACAAAAATTTATGCAGCATAATCACAACAATTGAAAGAAATAACTGATATAAAATAAAAAGCAAAAAACAGAGCTAGAAAGAAATACACCACTTTTGTGTTACTGGCGTCTGAGAGTGGCAAATAGCGTTTACTTCATTTTTTCCATCTCTGTATTTCCAAATTTTCTTTAAGAAACTTTATACTCAGAGACATATTTAGGTGAAAGATAAAGTGGCAAAAAATATAACACAGGGCAGGGCTGAAGTCACAGGTGTGCAACCTCTACAGTTGCAGGGCTTGGGGGAGGGTATCCTGTGCTCAGACGGGCCTCAATCTTGGTTTAATAATCTGCTGTTCCTATGCTGAAAGTCTGTCTCTGTGCTGTGCTTAGTCGCTCAGTCGTGTCCGACTCTTTGGGACCCCATGGACTGCAGTCCGTCAGGCACCTCTATCCTTGGGGATTCTCCAGGCAAGAACACCGGAGTGGGTTGCCATGCCCTCGTCCAGGGATTCTTCCCAACCCAGGAATCAAATTCAGGTCTCCTGCACTGCACGCAGATTCTTTACCAGCTGAGCTACCAGGGAAGACCTGCCTCCCCCATATATATTTAAATAAGAAGCCCCATATTTGCATTTTGCACTTGGCAGCGCAAAGTATGTAGACCCAGAGGCAATTAAATGTTGACCCTTATGCAGATAAGGATACCGAGATTTACAGAGGTTAGGAAAGGTGCAGTTAGAATGGGATTTGACTGTGCACAAGCTTTTGACACGTCCACTAGACCAACGCCAATATACACCGAACCATTGCTGCCGCCTCTCCAGCCCACAAGAGTCCTCAAAGTCTAGCTTCCTCAGTCCCAAGGTCAGACGGCGGGGGAGGGTGAAGGATGAGAAGGAAAGATGCTCACAGAGAATTTGCAGGGATGCGCTGCAAGCGCAGCCTGAAGCATTATGAAATCCATAGCTGGGAAAACCCACTGGACAACCCTGGGGTCCAAAAGATTTTCCTATCTCTCCAACCAACAGAAAATCAGCATCCTCATCCCCTACAATGCCCACTCCAGTGTAACTGCGAAATCTGGGAGAAGCCGCAGCCTTTAGGTGCGAGGTACACACATACCTGTCTCTT
>SJYC01061882.1:0-44810 GCA_006408675.1 Madoqua kirkii
GAGAGGCCGGCGCGCACAAGTGAGGCAGCCTCGGCAACCGAGCGCCCAGCTGCGCTTGGCCGCCCACCTTTCCCCGGCCCCGCCGCCGCCGCAGTCTCCGCCCGCCGGGGAGGGCGTGCTCAGCGGAGACGGAGCCGGAGCCGAGGGTGGGGCGCCAAGAGGGAGGAGACCCCGGCCGCGCAGCTTCAGTGCTCTTAGCGGCACCGGCGGCAGCAGCAGGTGGAGCGAGCTTCGCGGTGAGCAGCTCTTGGCCCGAGATTCTCTCCAGCTGGCCTGCTGGGCTGGAGCCCTTGTGCCGGGGCTCCTGTGCCGCTTAGACACAGGAGACACTAGAGTCCCACCCCTAGTTTCCGGGGAACTTGGATTACCAAGGTTGGTGGGCCCGGGGGCCGCCGGAGCCTGGCGCGCCTAGGAGCGCACGGCAGCTCTGGAAACCGTATCCGGGGCGCAGGGCCAAGGAAACCTCGCTCTTCTCGGCTACCTAAAGACCTGTTTTCCCGGGAAAGAGCCTCTGCTGGATCTGGGATTTGGGAGGAGCTCGGGGTCCCCCCCCTCCCCGCCTCCTTCCCCGGCACCTCGCTGGACGCTCTCGGTTGGCGCCCCGGTGGCGCGGGAGGGTCCTAAGCGGCGCTCTCCGCTCTCCTGTGCCGCTCAGACGCGGGAAGCAGAGGGGGCTCTTCCCTGGGATTCCGTGGCTCGCGCGGTCCTCCGAGGAGTCCTCGCACCCCCGCTTCGTGTTGTCTCGAGAAGCTGGCTGGTTGGCACTAACTGCAGAAGTTCGCTATTGATTTGGTTTCTTCTTCGATTTGGGGACAGTTCCCGCCAACGACGCGCGACGCACCTGTCTCCGCGGACGAGCTGGCGTCTCAGGTCGCCCGAGCCTGCGGGAATCCTGCCCCTACCCAGACCTGCACGGCTCTCCGCTGGCGTGCCTCCTTCCTAGCCACTGGCCTCGAGCGGAGGGTGCAGACCTGGCTCCTTGCTGCCCCCGCCTTTTGAGGGAGTGCTGTCCTCCAGAGGGACTTTGGCCTCCTAGGCGCTGCTTGGTGTGTTGGTGTTGGGGTGCGCGCAGCCCCTCGCCCGCCGGCCATGGCCTTCACTTTCGCTGCTTTCTGCTACATGCTCTCGCTGGTGCTGTGCGCTGCCCTCATCTTCTTCGCCATTTGGCACGTGAGTAACCGGCAGCGGCTTCTAACTCCTTTCTTGCGCCCCTGGCCGCCTCCTTCCCCAGATCCTCTGAAATGCCGCCTCACTTTCTCCACGTCGCGAGTGTGGGTGGATAGGCGGCCGGCCGCTGCGCACCCGGTTAGACCCTCTGCCGCCGCCCAGTTGTCCCGGGCGGGAGATGGCTCAGAGCATCCCGAGGCCGGCGCGCCTTCGGTGCCCTCATACTGGCGGCAGGCGGAGGGACCGCCGGGCCGCGGGGCAGGGCACCCTCGCCAGGGCTTGGCCTTGTGTCCCAGGCCCCGGGATGAGCGTCTACAGCCCCAGCAACCTTCCCCCCACTTCCCCTGTCCCCTCCTCTCCTGCCCGCAGGGAGGTGAAGGAGAAGCGCCACCATGGGCCCGGCAGTTAGTCAAGTAACTATAACAACTAAACATTTAAAATGTCAGCATCTGTGGTGGGTTGCGTTTCCGCATAACTGGAGGCAAAGTGGAAACACAACGGGAGCGCCTTGCAAGAGGAAGTAGGGAGACGCCGGGCCCGGGAAGGGGAGTGGAGGGATGCCAGGTGATGCAGGTGGGCAAAGAAGGGGATGGGCCGATGAGGATGAGAAGAAAGCGAGGACCAGGGAGGGAGACTGGAGAAGGACACGCATGAATGAGGCTGTGGAGGAAAGTCTCGCAGAGACAGGTGGAGGGGAGAGAGTTTCCTCCATTGCCCTCCTGGGGTCTGAGCCAGTCAACTCCTGAAAGGCTTTGCAGGTGGCACACCTCCTTTTGGGGAGATCCTTGGCATCCCCAGTGGGCACACACTTGCCTGCTGCCCTTCCTGGGACTGCATCAGGTTGAGGGCAGTCCTGATGAGTCCCGACTCTGCAGGTGTGGCGTGGGAATAGGGGACAGAGTGCTTCTGAATAGAAGGAGGGAGAGAGAAGTGAGGAACGCTAGTTCTTCCAGAGACTGCACAATATTGGACTCCTCTAGTTACTCTCAGAGCTTCCTCCTCTGAGTTTGTTTAAGCTCCCCGCCCTCACCATCAGAGACTTGGGAAGAATAGCTAACTTCACACATTTTAGGAACACCCTGGTGCTGCCCAGCAAGTCAGGTGCCAGGGAAGGATGCTGAGATGAGTTCCTGGAGGCATGGTTCCCGTGAGCCTGAGAGAACATGCATCCGGTGGATTGAAGACCAGGAGAAAATTTCGTGGGGGGTGGGATGAAGATATTTTGTACAATGGTTTCCAGAGTGAGAGGATTTCTTTGAAAATAGAACTAAGTAGCTAGAGCAGCCCCGGTGACAAGGCTCTCTGACAGGGAGGAGCAGGAACCCCAGGAGGGGGAAGACTCCGGACTGTCATCTTAGGGAAGATGCTTAGGAAAGACACCTCCAAAGTGAGAAATTTGACCTGGATGATCCCCAAATTTCCTCTTATATCTAAGAGAGTATAAATGTGTGAATCAGTTGACCTATTAATCTAGGGGTGAGAGAGAAGGAATTCATTCGTGGGAATTTTGGGGCTGATCAAAAATCCTGCGAGTGAGAAGTGATGAGATTTTGCATCATCTCTTCCTCTGTGGGGAAGGCTGGCTCTATTGTACAGTGGAGAACAGAGCCTTGAAGTTGCTGACATTCTTTAAGGGAAAACAAAACTTTAGGATAAAAAGGGGTGCAGAACAGGTCATGCCCAAACATGCAACAGACCTCTCCTAATGTGTTCTAAAGGAGCTTCTTGAGATCAAGGGAGTTGTTTGCATTCTAGAAGACTAACTACCCATCTTTTTAAGAAATACTTCATTCGCTGTTTCTTTACATTTTTGCCTTGGCCAGAGGGTGGCAGGTACCAGAGAGCTTCATCAAACTGTCAGGCTTAGAGAGCTTTGAATTAGCCCCTGAAGCAAAGCAGGTAACCAGAAAGAATAATTTTCTCTTACTCGGGAAGATAATAAATAATTCAGGAGTAGGTTAATTAAATGGATGGTTTGTGCAGCTGGTTGACTGATAGACATTTGACTCAAAACCGAGCATTATTGCAATCCCAGGTAGGCCTCTACTCTTCTGGTTTCCAGTGCTCACCCCCTTGTCGAGGGGTAGCTGGACTTGGTCAGGTTCAAAGTCTGGGTCAGGTCTATTTTGGGGCTGATCAAAAATCCTGCGAGTGAGAAGTGATGAGATTTTGCATCATCTCTTCCTCTGTGGGGAAGGCTGGCTCTATTGTACAGTGGAGAACAGAGCCTTGAAGTTGCTGACATTCTTTAAGGGAAAACAAAACTTTAGGATAAAAAGGGGTGCAGAACAGGTCATGCCCAAACATGCAACAGACCTCTCCTAATGTGTTCTAAAGGAGCTTCTTGAGATCAAGGGAGTTGTTTGCATTCTAGAAGACTAACTACCCATCTTTTTAAGAAATACTTCATTCGCTGTTTCTTTACATTTTTGCCTTGGCCAGAGGGTGGCAGGTACCAGAGAGCTTCATCAAACTGTCAGGCTTAGAGAGCTTTGAATTAGCCCCTGAAGCAAAGCAGGTAACCAGAAAGAATAATTTTCTCTTACTCGGGAAGATAATAAATAATTCAGGAGTAGGTTAATTAAATGGATGGTTTGTGCAGCTGGTTGACTGATAGACATTTGACTCAAAACCGAGCATTATTGCAATCCCAGGTAGGCCTCTACTCTTCTGGTTTCCAGTGCTCACCCCCTTGTCGAGGGGTAGCTGGACTTGGTCAGGTTCAAAGTCTGGGTCAGGTCCGGACCTCCTTCCTCACCTGGCAAGATTCGTTTCTGATGATTAAAGAGTTTGTGCTCTTTGAATTCAAATTACAGTAACAACTCCTAAGTCTCAGCACCTTTTCCTTTCCCAGTCTTTTCCATCACTCTCTCTGCAAAGCAGACAATCCACAGCCACACTGCATTGCTTTGGTTCCTGAACACTGAAAGGGGAAATCTAGACACATCGACACAGTCTGTGTACCCATCGTGTGCTGGTTATACGGTGATGATTATTTCAACCAAAATTTAGTTAGTCTGTGTTATACTCTGTGTTTTCTTTTTTTCCAGCATCTTATTTTCCTTATACATTTCTTGATCTGACAAGCCATATTGATTGCTTACTATATATTGACATCCTAAATAATGACTTGGGCACTTAATTTATAGCAGTTAAAAGACCTGCCTCCCTGCCATGTCTGGGCTGAAGAAAAGAAGATGGTTCTTCTTACCTAATTGTACACACTTAGGGACAGTAAGAGTAGTTGCTGTTTGCTGAGTGTTTGTTGTAGGCCAGTCTTAGGGACTTACAGAGGACTCCTCAGGTGTATCTCCAATTGCTTACCTGTCTCCTCTTCCAGACGGGAAGTCTGGAGGCAAGGATGGATGTGGCCAGTCATAGCGCAACTCAGTTTTAAAAAGTGACTCTAGATATTTTTAAAAGAAAATTTTAAAGCCAAAATTTTTAAAGCTTTCAGGTTTTGCTTTTTACTTTGAAAATTTATCTGGATTTGTTTTCAAATGGAAAGATTTCATATTACTGATTAACTTATTCTATACGAGCCACTGTCTTTGACTATATTTGTTACATTTGGAAGATGCAGAATAAAACTGAGGATTTTTTTTGTCTGTGTGGCTTTGCATACCATCAGATACATGGTCCTTTATTGCCCAGGCAGCCTTTTTGTCCTCGCAACTGACATTTTACAGATGAAGAGACTCTATGAAGAGGTTATGAAACTTGCCTAAGGTTGCACAGCTGGTATGCATTAGAGCTGAGTGTTTAGCTGAGTCTCAGGCTCTTATGCCCATGTCCTTTTTCTAACTCTAGTCACTGTCTTTGGATTGTTTAGCTTTGATAATAGTGAATAATATTCCTATCCAAAGAATTACCTTTTTCTGTATAGATGAAGTATTTGGAGTTGGAATTTCTGATTAGAGTCACAACAACAGGAAGATGACACCAAACATACTGTATATCCCATTTAAAAAGAGAAAATTCTATTTCATTTTTTGAAAAAAAAATTTTTTTCTGTTTATACAATTTCATTGCCCTGAATTTTGAAAGGACAGGTACATAGTCATGGACTAAAATCCCTGCTAATGTCATCATCCAGAAGAGGTTTAGATGTCTCTTCTTCCAAACATTGTGTATGTGTGTATTTTTAAAAATGCATATTGGGTGTTTAGAAGGAAAAAAAAGTGTTTTAAAGGGTTTCAGATGTGAAGTGATGTCTGTTTCTAGCCAGTATAAAATGAACAATTTTACTCGCAAGAGCTCTCTCAGCTCCAGCTTGGTTGAGCCTGTTTGCAGACTGTCTCATTTATATAAACACAGATGAAACCATTCTTTGAAAAGATCAAAGATTCATACCAGTTATTTCAGATTTTTAGTTAATTTTTAAAAAAATATCGAGAGTCACTTTTAAAAACTGAGTTTTGCAGCATACAAATGAAATTAATTTCTGATAATGTTTCTTTGGATTCACAGCAGCATTTGCCACTGGAGAGTTTTAACAGACCCCAACAGAAGATAACAAATAATGCTGTCTGAAGGGCAGTTTTGCTGGGTGAAATGTCTTTATGATTGAGCCTTTCAGCCAGTTCTAGCCTGTGTCACAGGGAGCTGAGCAGACCTCTCAGTTTCTCAGATTATCCGCCTGGAAACAGAAATAATGGGTTTATGTGAGATGGGCGGATGCTTGGGCTTGGCAATAGCCTGTCCCTTGAGGACCCTACTTTGATCTGTCCAGATGGGGGTGCTGATCTCTTTGCTCTGCCTTACCTGGTCTCCACTGTCTGGTGTTTGAGGCAGCCCCATCTCCTGCGGTATGTCACTCTTAGATGTGATGTTCGCACATCCTTCCTCTCCGGCTCCCCTCCTCTCTCATCCCCCACCGTGTTCTTTCTCCACTGCCTCATAGCTAACACAGGACGATGCTCTGTAAGAGCAGGGGACCCTTCCCGCTTTCATGGTTTCTTTGGAGCCTGGAACAGTGCCTGCCATGTAGAAGGGGCTCAGTAAATCCTCATACAGCTTAATGATGAGGCTGGCAAATATTTTTAATTTTGTGTAGAAAAGCAAACAGAAGACTTTCTTTTTTTCTTTTTCTTTTTTTTAATGTTTTGACTGTGTGGGATCCTAGTTCTGGACCAGGGATCAAACCTGTGCCCCTAGTGATGGAAGTGTGAAGATTCAACCAGTGGACTGCCAGGGAAGTCCTGAAGACATTCTTACATATACTAAAATACAGCCAAAATATAAACTATAAAACTCTAAACAAGATATCTAAACCGAGATTAAGCTCTTAGACTCTAATGGAGCCACCAACATTTCTGTGCACAGCGTCAGAGGCATTGAAAGCCTTAGAGAATCTTGGTTGGGACGCTCCCTAGTACAGGGCACGGGGATTGCAGAATAAGGCTGGGACCTCGAGAGATCTCTCGGACAGCGTCCACAGCAGTTTGGTGCTGGGGGCCTGCCGCATTGTAGTGTCTGCCTACCTGCAGTTGTTCTCCCACTCCTCCCATCTCATGGCCCCCTAGACTCTGTTGCTCAGAAATGTGCATTTTATTCCTCTTTCCACAAAGGAAGACTTCTACCCTCTTAGGTCTAAATTCTGCACATTGTTTCACTGTCTCACTCAAATCTCACATTGTCAACTCTACTCACTCCAGCCTACCACAGGCTTCTAAGAAAGCTCATGTAGCTCACTTTCTCATGTGCGTGTAGGACACTTTCACATGTGTGTCCCAAACTCTCTAAGCGCAGTAGGCACTGTTAGAAGGGAGGGTCCTTATCTGTCCATGTCATGCCTTCACAGAACTTAGGAGGACACAGTGACCACATGGGGATCATATGGCTGGCAGTGGGTGGTCTTCAGATCGGCCATGAAAGGAGGAATGAAAATCACCTGTTTGGTAGCCTTGTTTGGCTCATTAACTCAGAGTTCACCCTTTGAGAAGTGGTATATATATATCACAGAAATATTACTCAGCCATTAAAAAGGAACGAAATTGGGTCATTTGCAGAAACATGGATGGACCTATAGACTGTCATACAGAGTGAAGTAAGTCAGAAAGAGGAAAATGAATATCATGTATGAACTCATATGTGGGAAAATGATACAGATGAACCTATTTGCAGGGCGGGAATACAGATGCAGACCTAGAGAATGGATGTATGGACAGGGTGGGGGGTGGGGATGAATTGGGAGATTGAGATTGACATATATACACTACCATGTGTAAAATAAGTAGTTAGTGATAGCAAAAGGAGCTCAGCACGCTCCTCTGTGATGACCTAGGTGGATGACAGGTGGGAGGGACGTCCAGGAGGGAGGGGATATATATATTTATATACATGTGGCTGATTCACTTTATTGTACAGCAGAAGCTAACACAACATTATAAAGCAACTATACCCTAATTAAAAAAAAAAAAGAACTCACCCTTTGAAGAAAAGAGGGAGCCTATGGCTCTGGTGACTGTGGTGGCCAGCCTTGAGAGCAGGGCCTGGGAGCTCGCCCAGCCAGGTGGCGCTCCGTCTGGGTACTGTGAGTGCTGGTGAGCTGGCGGCCTGTCTTTCTATTTGCTCCGAGACCTGACCTGGAAGGGATGCACCTGCCAGGTACCGCTGTCACAGAGGTTGGCTTCATCCTTGAGGGGCTGGCCTCTTACTGCAGGCTCGGCACTTCTGTCTGTGTTGGGGCGCTGAGAACAGAACCATCATCACCTAATCCTGAGGCCTTTGCCACAAATAAACAATTCCATTGCTCTAGCTGCAGGGCTTGTAAGGGCCTCAGTTACATCCAGGCAGATAGAGGGCAGAGACTATCTTCTCTGTCTTACCTGAGCTTGTGTAGACCCTGATTAAGTGTGCTGAGTTGGACAGGCGATTCCTGTCCAGTCTCCATCATGTAGTTACACCAACTCAGCTTTAGACTCAGGCTGCCTGGTCAAGCTATCTGTTTTCTCTAGTTCTGTCCTGTTGCTACCTTTTGCTCAGCCTTCTCTGTGTTTCCCTGGTTACCTGAGAAAGAAAATGGGATTGCACCTAGCCCTGCAGTTTCTACTTTGGATTCTCTCTGGCTCCTCTCATTTTTCAAACTGATTAAATTTTTTTATTGTGGTAAGATAAATTGGCCATTTAAAAATCATTTTTAAGTTTACAGTTCAGTTGCATTAAGTTTATTCATGTGATTGTACAACTATCACCACTATCCATCTCCAGAATTTCCCATCATTCCACACTGAAACTCCACACCCATTAAACAGTAACTTCCCATTCCCCCGTCCTCTCAGCCCCTGACAACCACCATGTCACTTTCTGTTTTTAGGAATTTGACTATTCTATGCACCTTATATGGGGCTTTCCTGATGGCTCAGACAGTAAAGAATCTGCCTGTAAGGTAGGAGACCCGGGTTTGATCCCTGCATCGGAAAGATCCCCTGGAGGAGGGCATGGCAACCCTTTTTTTTAATGTTTTGACTGTGTGGGATCCTAGTTCTGGACCAGGGATCAAACCTGTGCCCCTAGTGATGGAAGTGTGAAGATTCAACCAGTGGACTGCCAGGGAAGTCCTGAAGACATTCTTACATATACTAAAATACAGCCAAAATATAAACTATAAAACTCTAAACAAGATATCTAAACCGAGATTAAGCTCTTAGACTCTAATGGAGCCACCAACATTTCTGTGCACAGCGTCAGAGGCATTGAAAGCCTTAGAGAATCTTGGTTGGGACGCTCCCTAGTACAGGGCACGGGGATTGCAGAATAAGGCTGGGACCTCGAGAGATCTCTCGGACAGCGTCCACAGCAGTTTGGTGCTGGGGGCCTGCCGCATTGTAGTGTCTGCCTACCTGCAGTTGTTCTCCCACTCCTCCCATCTCATGGCCCCCTAGACTCTGTTGCTCAGAAATGTGCATTTTATTCCTCTTTCCACAAGGGAAGACTTCTACCCTCTTAGGTCTAAATTCTGCACATTGTTTCACTGTCTCACTCAAATCTCACATTGTCAACTCTACTCACTCCAGCCTACCACAGGCTTCTAAGAAAGCTCATGTAGCTCACTTTCTCATGTGCGTGTAGGACACTTTCACATGTGTGTCCCAAACTCTCTAAGCGCAGTAGGCACTGTTAGAAGGGAGGGTCCTTATCTGTCCATGTCATGCCTTCACAGAACTTAGGAGGACACAGTGACCACATGGGGATCATATGGCTGGCAGTGGGTGGTCTTCAGATCGGCCATGAAAGGAGGAATGAAAATCACCTGTTTGGTAGCCTTGTTTGGCTCATTAACTCAGAGTTCACCCTTTGAGAAGTGGTATATATATATCACAGAAATATTACTCAGCCATTAAAAAGGAACGAAATTGGGTCATTTGCAGAAACATGGATGGACCTATAGACTGTCATACAGAGTGAAGTAAGTCAGAAAGAGGAAAATGAATATCATGTATGAACTCATATGTGGGAAAATGATACAGATGAACCTATTTGCAGGGCGGGAATACAGATGCAGACCTAGAGAATGGATGTATGGACAGGGTGGGGGGTGGGGATGAATTGGGAGATTGAGATTGACATATATACACTACCATGTGTAAAATAAGTAGTTAGTGATAGCAAAAGGAGCTCAGCACGCTCCTCTGTGATGACCTAGGTGGATGACAGGTGGGAGGGACGTCCAGGAGGGAGGGGATATATATATTTATATACATGTGGCTGATTCACTTTATTGTACAGCAGAAGCTAACACAACATTATAAAGCAACTATACCCTAATTAAAAAAAAAAAAGAACTCACCCTTTGAAGAAAAGAGGGAGCCTATGGCTCTGGTGACTGTGGTGGCCAGCCTTGAGAGCAGGGCCTGGGAGCTCGCCCAGCCAGGTGGCGCTCCGTCTGGGTACTGTGAGTGCTGGTGAGCTGGCGGCCTGTCTTTCTATTTGCTCCGAGACCTGACCTGGAAGGGATGCACCTGCCAGGTACCGCTGTCACAGAGGTTGGCTTCATCCTTGAGGGGCTGGCCTCTTACTGCAGGCTCGGCACTTCTGTCTGTGTTGGGGCGCTGAGAACAGAACCATCATCACCTAATCCTGAGGCCTTTGCCACAAATAAACAATTCCATTGCTCTAGCTGCAGGGCTTGTAAGGGCCTCAGTTACATCCAGGCAGATAGAGGGCAGAGACTATCTTCTCTGTCTTACCTGAGCTTGTGTAGACCCTGATTAAGTGTGCTGAGTTGGACAGGCGATTCCTGTCCAGTCTCCATCATGTAGTTACACCAACTCAGCTTTAGACTCAGGCTGCCTGGTCAAGCTATCTGTTTTCTCTAGTTCTGTCCTGTTGCTACCTTTTGCTCAGCCTTCTCTGTGTTTCCCTGGTTACCTGAGAAAGAAAATGGGATTGCACCTAGCCCTGCAGTTTCTACTTTGGATTCTCTCTGGCTCCTCTCATTTTTCAAACTGATTAAATTTTTTTATTGTGGTAAGATAAATTGGCCATTTAAAAATCATTTTTAAGTTTACAGTTCAGTTGCATTAAGTTTATTCATGTGATTGTACAACTATCACCACTATCCATCTCCAGAATTTCCCATCATTCCACACTGAAACTCCACACCCATTAAACAGTAACTTCCCATTCCCCCGTCCTCTCAGCCCCTGACAACCACCATGTCACTTTCTGTTTTTAGGAATTTGACTATTCTATGCACCTTATATGGGGCTTTCCTGATGGCTCAGACAGTAAAGAATCTGCCTGTAAGGTAGGAGACCCGGGTTTGATCCCGCATCGGAAAGATCCCCTGGAGGAGGGCATGGCAACCCACCCCAGAATTCTTGCCTGCATAATCCTATGGACAGAGGAGCCTGGTGGAATACGATCCATAGGGTTGCAAAGAGTCAGATATGACTGAAGCGACTTAGCCCTTATATAAGTGGAGCCACATAGTATTTGTCCTCCTGTGTCTGGCTTATTTCACTTAGTGTAACATCCTCAATGTTCATCCATGTTGTAGAAGGTGACAGCAATTCATTACTTTTTAAGGTTGAAGATATCCCAGTGTATGTCTGTACCACATTTTGTTTATGTATTCATCTGTTGGTTCCACCTTTTGGCTGTTATTGTGAATAGTGTTGCTGTGAACATGGGTGTGCAAATATCTCTTTGATACCCTGTTTTTCATTTTTGATGTATGCTTTATTGACTGTGCCAAAGCCTTTGACTGTGTGAATCACAGCAAACTGTGGAAAATTCTGAAAGAGATGGGAATACCAGACCACCTGACCTGCTTATTGAGAAACCTGTATGCAGCTCAGGAAGCAACAGTTAAAACTGGACATGGAACAACAGACTGGTTCCAAATAGGAAAAGGAGTACGTCAAGGCTGTATATTGTCACTCTGCTTATTTAACTTATATGCAGAGTACATCATGAGAAATGCTGGACTGGATGAGGCACAAGCTGGAATCAAGATTAACGGGAGAAATATCAATAATATAAGAGACAGGGGCTGATCTGTCACCCTGCTTATTTAACTTATAAGCAGAGTACATCATGACAAACACTGGAATAGAAGAAACACAAGCTGGAATCAAGATTGCCAGGAGAAATATCAATAACCTCAGATATGCAGATGACACCACCCTTATGGCAGAAAGTGAAGAGGAACTAAAAAGCCTCTTGATGAAAGTGAAGGAGGAGAGTGAAAAAGTTGGCTTAAAGCTCAACATTCAGAAAACGAAGATTGTGGCATCCGGTCTCATCATTTCATGGCAAATAGATGGGGAAACAGTAGAAACAGTGGCTGACTTTGTTTTTTGGGGCTCCAAAAGCACTGCAGATGGTGATTGCAGCCATGAAATTAAAAGACGCTTACTCCTTGGAAGGAAATTGATGACCAACCTAGATAGCATATTGAAAAGCAGAGACATTACTTTGCCAACAAAGGTCCATCTAGTCAAGGCTATGGTTTTTCCAGTGGTCATATATGGATGTGAGAGTTGGACTGTGAAGCAAGCTGAGCGTTGAAGAATTGATGCTTTTGAATTGTAGTATTGAAGAAGACTCTTGAGAGTCCCTTGGACTGCAAGGAGATACAACCAGTCCATCCTAAAGATCAGTCCTGGGTGTTCATTGGAAGGACTGATGTTGAAGCTGAAACTCCAATACTTTGGCTACCTAATGCGAAGAGCTGACTCATTCTAAAAAGACTCTGATGCAGGGAAAGATTGAGGGCAGGAGGAGAAGGGGACGGCAGAGGATAAGATGGTTGGATGGCATCACCAATTCAATGGACATGGTTTGGGTGGACTCAGGGAGTTGGTGATGGACAGGGAGGCCTGGTGTGCTGCGGTTCATGGGGTTGCAAAGAGTCGGACGTGACTGAGCAACTGAACTGAACTGAACCCACAAGTGTGCTGAAAAGCAGAGACATTAGTCTGCCATCAGAGGTTCACATAATCAAGGTTAAAGTCTTCCCAGTGGTCAACATGCAGTTGTGAGAGTTGGACCATAAAGAAGGCAGAGCGCCAAAGAACTGATGCCTTCAAACTGTGGTGCTGGAGAAGATTCCTGAGAGTCCCTTGGCCAGCGAGGAGATCAAGCCAATCAATCTTAAAGTAAATCAACCCTGAATATTCATTTGGAAGGACTGATGCTGAAGTTGAAGCTCCAGTATGTTGGTCACCTGATGAGAAATGCTGACTCATTGGAAAAGACCCTGATGCTGGGAAAGATTAAAGGCAGGAGAAGAGAGTGTCAGAGGATGAGACAGCTGGATGGTGTCACTGATGCAATAGACATGAACTTGGGCAAACTCTGAGAGATGGTGAGCAGGGAGGCCTGGCATGCTGCAGTCCATGGGGTTGCAGAATTGGACACAACTGGGTAAGTGAACAACAACTCACAAGTGGAAATGCAGGAACTTTTTCAACCAGGAACTTTTGGTCCTCAGTCTTTTCGGCACCAGTTCTGCCTTTTCTTGACTCTCTGGCCCCTGTCTGTTGCTGCTGTCTTCCTTGCTTTAGGATGGACCAACAGCAGTGCCCCAAATATCCTGAGTTTATTTGCTTGCTTAAAAATCTGGTCTGTTTTGCTACATTACTCTGGAATCCTCAAGTCTCCTAGGTGAATAAAATAGTTCCAGAATCTTTCTTCAAACCAAGCATGGAGTCCTAGTGGAACCTTACTGAGAAATTGTAAATGTTCCTTAAAGAGATTTTACCGGATCTTGGGTTTGGCCATTGCCCCATGACCACAGCCATTTCTTCCAAAGGATTTCATCAGGAAGAGCTAGCAGTGTTTTCTGAGACTTTCAGCCTAGATGTGTGAGGATTGAGAGATGTACCTGATATTGAAAACAAAGGGATCTTGTGCAAACATTTTTTTGTTGTTCATTTAAACCTTTGCATTTCTGCTCATGAATCAATGGGAAGTCCAAAGGCCCAGCACTTCTTTTGGTGGCTGCCAGGGAGGGGAACCAGGCAACTTTACCTGGGCCGCAGACTCAAGTTCAGTTTTACCCCTAAACTGGGGACTGCTGGGTCATGGAAATGAAGAGGTTTTAGCTCACTGGGAGATGATTTGGAGGATGACTTAATTTCCTAGTTTCTTGAAGTTGTCTTGGGTCACAAAAGTGGTGTTAAAAGACAAACCAGATTTATAAAAATGTAATACACAGACACACACACATACTTGTGCGCATGTACATACAGTTACCACCACAACAAAAATTCTCCGCAGCAATGCAGATCCCACCTTTTCTTGGCCATAAATTTGGGGAGGATGGAACTTGCTTTCCCCTGTCTCTCTGGGGGAGAGGGTGGCTGCGGGCTGTGGGCATCCCTGTGTGTCTGTTTGCAGTCCCCACAGTTGGGGTGGGATGCCTTAGTGGGAGCTGTTAACCACACATCCATACACAACCAGTGACTGCTGCTTACCACCCAGAGGCTCGGGGTCAAAGGCCCCCACGCCTGTTTACATGGTCTGCCCTTGAGTATGAACAGCACCTGGGACTGCCTGTGGGGTGAGGTCCAACTTCTGTGATGCCATCTGGCTGGCTGGAGCCATGACCTCTGGCCCTTTTCAATGTCTGTAAATACTATAGACAGGTACTCCGAACATATTTCCAACTGAATGACACATCCACTTCCTTCCTCTGGACGCCTTTCCTCCTGGAGAGGGAGCACTGCAGGCCAGGCAGCACTGAGTCCAGGGTTCACCCCCTGCCCACTCTCATTCCTCAGCTTCCCCATTCACATCCTTTTCAGGTTTTGGCTTCCCATTTATATTGGTGGTTCAGACAGTAAAGGATCTGCCTGCAGTGCAGGAGACCTGGATTCAGTGTGTGGGTTGGACTCCTCTGGTGAAGGGAAAGGCAACTCACTTCAGTATTCTTGCCTGGAGAATTCCATGGACAAAGGAGCCTGGAGGGCTATAGTCCATGGGGTCGCAAAGAGTGGGATGTGATTGAGCGACTGACACTTTCACCTTCACCCTCCTTGGCTTGGCACCCGGGGCTCAGCCCCTGGACTGCCTGGGGTGCTCTGGGCTGGCTGGAGCCTGTGGTGGTTGGCGACTTCCTGGCATTAGGGATCCCAGGCCTTGATGGCTCTGTCTCCCTCCTTTCTTCTTCCCTTTCTCTGCTGCTTCCTTCTATTCCTTTTCTTTTGCATAGATCTTACTCTGCCAGAGCCCGCACAGTATTTCTTAGCTCAGCTGGAGGGCCTGAGTGCTGGGATGTTAGCTGACACCACCTCCCTCCCCCAAGGCATCTAGAACCGTGGGCTGATATTTCCAGAACATTAGCTTTAGGTATCTTTTCTGTTTTTGTGTTCACATGGTCCATTTTGATGATGGGATATAGCTCTCCTGCTGGGGAAAAATGCAGGGGAGGAGAGCAGAGTCTTGGAGCTGACTTCCTTTTCTTTGTTTTTCCTTATTGGTAACTGATTCATGAACCCTAAAAAAAGAGTTGATAACAACATAGCCAGCTAGCAATAGCAGCCCAGATGGTCCCCTATATAATAGAGGCATTTGTATCTTGGATTAAAATTAAAAAAAATATCGAAATGTGTTCTGCAAATCTTCCTGAGAAAAGGAATTAGCAGCAACTGCATTCAGGTGTTGTGGGTATGAAACTAGCCAAATGATTCTAGCTTTCCAGAATGCAGAGATTAAGGAATGGGAGCTGGGAGGTGGAAGGCTCAGACATGGGGAACCAGGGGGGGAAGCTGGGCTTGAGGGCATGGCGCTGCTCTGGCTGTCGGCCTGAGGTAGCCCACCCTCGGGTTTGTCGGGGGAGAGGGATCCGCTCTGATCATGTGTGTGTGGATGAGGAGCTGCACATCCGGATTTATGTCCACCCAGGGGTACCGCCCACCTGGGAGGCTTCAGACAGCTGTAGGCAGACCAGGGCCAAAGAGAACAAGTATGCTCCAGCTGTCTCTAAATTCTACATGGACTGGATACACAAATGATGCTCCCCTTGTTCCATAGGCCCAGTGAATCCCCTAGGCCTGCCTGAAATATTTTTTTTCTTTTAAGTATTTATTGAATCGGTTCCAGTATTGCTTCTGTTGTTTATGTTTTGGTTTCTTGCTCCTGAGGATATGGAATCTCAGCTCCCCAACCAGGGATTGAACCTGTACCCCCTGCATCTGGAGTCCTAATTAACTACTGGGCCTCCAGTGAAGTCCTGGGCCTGAGATCTCTGGAGCTTTTATTCTGATTGTCAGATATCCTAAGCAGGCCATCGGGTGGAGCTTGGAGATCTTTGAGAGGCATTCTGAGCTGTGGTGGCGTCAAGGCTACCTTGGAGGATGAGAGGGGAGGGCATCCATAATCGTCAGTGAGTGGGAGTGTGTGAGGGGCGTGGCTGAGGAGGGCCGGCCTCTTACTGCACGTGGAGTTGCTGTCTGGAGTTGGGAATCGGGACCAGATGCCGAGGAACCTAAAGCCACTTCATCATTACCAGACCGTGACTTCTCTGGGATAATTTTTCTTGGAGGTTCTGGAGAGTGATGAGGAAATTGAACTGAAGCCAACCAAGCATATGTGCTGACTGGAGAAAAATGACTGGAGAAAAATGTGTCTGGGCTTGACATCCTTTTCTCTCACTGGTTGGCAGTTTTAGAACCATAAAGCCTGCCCTAGAAAGGGGCTGGTGGCTAATGGGGCTGAAGCTGCTGCTGAGTGGAGCTCTCGGCAAGCTCCTCTGGGCGTTAGACAAGTCCCCGCATCTCCCCAGGCCTCTTGTTTTTCTGTGGGTAAAATGAAGATGCTGAGTAAAGTGATCTCTTGTCTAGCCTCCTATCTAGCTCCAGAATTCTGTGGTTCATCCGTTGCCTGATTCATGCATCTCGTCTCATCAAGCTCATACTTGCTACGTGCATCTTGTATTTCTCTTCCTTTTCTCTTGTCATGGTTTTTCTTTTCCAGTGGCCTTCCTGGGCATTCAGTGTCAGATTTCTGTGGAGGGAATAATTAGTTAAGGTTCTTAGATATCAGGGCTGCTGCTGCCGCTAAGTTGCTTTAGTCGTGTCTGACTCTGTGCGACCTCATAAAGGGCAACCCACCAGGCTCCTCCATCCATGGGATTTTCCAGGCAAGAATACTGGAGTGGGTTGCCATTGCCTTCTCTGAGATATCAGGGTCCCCCTTAATCAAAGAAATAATTTATGGAAATAGAATAGGAATGCTCATAGGATGGACAGAAAGCCTTCAAAACTAGACTTGAAGCAATAAGACAACTTTGATTTTGATCACTGCCCATCCTTTTTCTGTCCCTAATACTCCCAAGGATGGAGAGGGTTATAGACTGAGTCTGGGTCAGTGCCTCTGTGGGCTGAAGTGGTGAGCAGAAGTAACACAGGGATCTCCCAGCCTCCCCAGTAGAAGGTCAGGTGCCTGGGTTTACCCTCCTACCTGGACTCTGTAAAAGCTGTGTGTGTGTGTTTTAGTAGCTCTGTCGTGTCCAACTCTTTGTGACACCGTGGACTGTAGCCCGCCAGGTTCCTTTGTCCATGGAATTTACTAGGCAAGAATACTGGAGTGGGTTGCTATTCCCTTCTCCAGGGGTTTTCCTGACCTAGGGGTTAAACTTGGGTCTCCTATATTGCATGCAGATTCTTTACCTCTGAGCCATCAGGGCTCTGAGTCAAAGAGAGAGAGGTAATTCTCCAGAGGAAATCAGACTGGTGTAGAAAAGCAGGTATGAATGTTGAAAAACCAAAAAAGTGACCGATGTTCACTACTTGAGCCCTTCAGTTTAACTGTCACCTCCCCTGTAATCAGAGAAAGCAGCATTTCCTCTAAAGTAAAGGTTAACTTGTTGCCACAGGCCCTGTGATATGTTATCTTAAGAGAGTTGCCGAAGAACATCTTATTTATCTTCATTCCAGCCTGATGAGGAGCAGCTGTGCACTGGTCAGGAGGATGGACTTACTGGACTCGTGGTCCTGAGTGTGCTTCCCCGGGTGATGACTGCCCAAAGTCTCTATTGTCTCACTGTTAAACCATTGGAGGCAAGGTGATGGAGCCTGCAGCTTTCACAGAGACCATCTGGATGAGGACTTAGCAGGAATTTAACAAAGCACATGCTCATCTAGAAGAGGAACAGCAACTGTGTGAAGCAACACTTCCCTCGTGGTCCAGTGGTTGGGAATCCGCCTTCCAATGCAGGGGACGCAGGTCCGATTCTTGCTTGGGGAACCAAGGTCCCACTTGCTGGGGGGCAACTAAGCCCTCGTGTCTTCGCTAGAGAGCCCAAGTGCTGCAGAATAAAGAGCCCATGAGCTCTGGAGCCTGCATACCATGACTGAAGAGAAGCCTGCACTCTGAAACGAGGATCCCAAGCAAAGACCCAACTCAGCCGAAAAGAAATATAATAACAAAAAAAGAAAAACAAAAGTGATGTCTTGCCAGTTTGGTGTCTTCCAGGCTGTTTAGCCCCAGATTCTAGAGCATGCATGGTAGAGTGAAGCTCAGCTATTCCTTTTCCTCTTGGGAAAGCAAACCCTTCCCCTCAAATGCCCTCCTCTTTCTGAAAGCCCCCCACGGCCCCCTATCTAGACTGAGCTGAGCAGATGTGTTCAATTACCATTCCCTGCTCCATACAGAGCCAGGACAGGGCCCCCTCCCAAGCCCTATGTGAAGCACTTAATATGCTCCCCTCTGCATTCTTACCAGGAGTCACTTTCTTACAATTAGCAAAGTTGGCAACTTCCACCACTCTACAGAGTAAGTTCTTTTGCTCTGTAAGTGAGAGGCAGCATCAATTGTCTCCCGAGGGGGGAGGTGATGTTATGGCTCAGAGCTGTGTTGTATGCTGGCACCTCTGTTAAAATTAGCTGCTCCGCTGTTTCAGGGTTGTCATGAAGGAACCGATGCAGTTTGATGTGGCAGGATTATTAAAGCCAAGGGAGAAATGACTCTAGGACCAGCATGGTGTTTTCAAGAGGTCAGTCCCACTGAGCCGTGGGAGGCAAGTGAAGCACTGGGCCTGGGGCAGGGATATTGACCTTGGAGAGGAGACTCTGGCAGGACCACACGGAGAATTTGATTGCTGGAGCTGCTTCTTAGTCCACGTTTTCCCTTTGTTATATCAAAACTCCGAGTGAAATATCTTTTATTAAAATATTTTTCTTAAAGATTTTTTTTTTTCTGATGTGGACCATTTAAAAAGTCATTATTAAATTTGTTACACTCTCATTTCTGTTTTGGTTTTTTGGCTGCAAGGCATGCGGAATCTCAGCTTCCCAGTCAGGGATCGAACCCACCCCCCCTGCATTGGAAGGCAAGGTCTTAACTACTGGACTGCCAGGGACGTCCCTGAAGGAGAATATCTTATTTAAGAAAAAACAAAAAAAGTGGAAACCTGAGCCAGTAAAGAGTGTGGGGTCCAGGCTCAGCCAGTTGTTGTTGCTGCTGCTGCTGCTGCTGCTGCTGCTGCTAAGTCGCTTCAGTCGTGTCCGACTCTGTGCGACCCCAGAGATAGCAGCCCACCAGGCTCCCCCGTCCCTGGGATTCTCCAGGCAAGAACACTGGAGTGAGTTGCCATTTCCTTCTCCAATGCATGAAAGTGAAAAGTGAAAGTGAAGTCGATCAGTCCTGTCTGACTCTTTGAGACCCCGTGGACTGCAGCCCACCAGGCTCCTGTGTCTATGGGATTTTCCAGGCAACACTACTGGAGTGGGGTGCCGTTAGGAAGAGTCAATTGCTATGCATTGGCCCTTGGCGCCCTCTACCTTGCTTCGTCTGGAAATGAGGCTGAGTAGGGTGGGTTTCGTTTACAGTTTGCTGGTTTGTTTTCTATTTGACTTACACTGATGGCAAGGGATGGAGCCACATACTCGGACAGGCCTGGAATCCCCACACCTAAGGGCACCTGAGATCATCTGGTCTGTCTGTACGTTTGGAATGAGGTGCTTTAATGTGCAGAGGTGAGGTCATGACCAGGCCCGGAGCATACCTCTAGGTTTCCCAGTTCCCCAGCCAGTTCTTCCTCCATCCAGAGGGATTTCATCAGGCACACCTGTCCTGTTTTTATCACAACTGAAAGAATAACAGTGTGTCTCCTTGACCTTCCGGAGAAGGCAGTGGCACCCCACTCCAGTACTCTTGCCTGGAAAATCCCATGGACGGAGGAGCCTGGTGGGCTGCAGTCCATGAGGTCACATAGAGTTGGACACGACTGATGTGACTTAGCAGCAGCAGCCTTGACCTTCAAAGCTGTGCAGACTAAATCTTCATACTTCCCCCATGACTCATTATTCGATTTTATGATGTTTGGTTGTTTTCTAAGTGGACTAAAGAGAACACTGATAACTGGATTAAGAAAAGATGGGCACGTGATATTTTGTCAGTCTCCATATTCAAGATATTGCGTAGCTCTGGGAAGATGTGAGTTAGAGGGTTGTTTTAAATGTTTTCATTTACTAAAAATACTTTAGGGACTTCCTAAGTGGTCCAGTGGCTAAGACTCTGTGCTCCTAATGCAGGGAGCCGGGGTTACATTCCTGGTCTGGGAACCAGATCCCACATGCTGCATCTAAAATATCTCACACTCTGCAGCAAAGATGGGCGATCCCACATGCCACAACTAAGACCAAACACAGGCAAATAAATAAGTAAATAAATATTTTTAAAAGAAAATGAAATACTTTGGGGCGTCCCTGATGACTCAGGTGGTTAAGAATCTGCCTGCAACCCCTGGGTCGGGAGGATCTCCTGGAGAAGGGAATGACTATCCACTCCAGTTTTCTTGCCTGGAGAAATCCATGGACAGAGAATCCTAGAAGCTATAGTCCATGGGGTTATGAAGAGTGAGACGTGTTTTTTAAATAAAATAAAAATTTAAAACATATTTAAAAAACTACATTAAGAAGTGTCTTTTCCCCTTGTGGCCAGAGGTTTGTTTCTATCTATGAGGCTCATCCTCATAGTGAAAAGTGAAAGTGAAGTCGATCAGTCCTGTCTGACTCTTTGAGACCCCGTGGACTGCAGCCCACCAGGCTCCTGTGTCTATGGGATTTTCCAGGCAACACTACTGGAGTGGGGTGCCGTTAGGAAGAGTCAATTGCTATGCATTGGCCCTTGGCGCCCTCTACCTTGCTTCGTCTGGAAATGAGGCTGAGTAGGGTGGGTTTCGTTTACAGTTTGCTGGTTTGTTTTCTATTTGACTTACACTGATGGCAAGGGATGGAGCCACATACTCGGACAGGCCTGGAATCCCCACACCTAAGGGCACCTGAGATCATCTGGTCTGTCTGTACGTTTGGAATGAGGTGCTTTAATGTGCAGAGGTGAGGTCATGACCAGGCCCGGAGCATACCTCTAGGTTTCCCAGTTCCCCAGCCAGTTCTTCCTCCATCCAGAGGGATTTCATCAGGCACACCTGTCCTGTTTTTATCACAACTGAAAGAATAACAGTGTGTCTCCTTGACCTTCCGGAGAAGGCAGTGGCACCCCACTCCAGTACTCTTGCCTGGAAAATCCCATGGACGGAGGAGCCTGGTGGGCTGCAGTCCATGAGGTCACATAGAGTTGGACACGACTGATGTGACTTAGCAGCAGCAGCCTTGACCTTCAAAGCTGTGCAGACTAAATCTTCATACTTCCCCCATGACTCATTATTCGATTTTATGATGTTTGGTTGTTTTCTAAGTGGACTAAAGAGAACACTGATAACTGGATTAAGAAAAGATGGGCACGTGATATTTTGTCAGTCTCCATATTCAAGATATTGCGTAGCTCTGGGAAGATGTGAGTTAGAGGGTTGTTTTAAATGTTTTCATTTACTAAAAATACTTTAGGGACTTCCTAAGTGGTCCAGTGGCTAAGACTCTGTGCTCCTAATGCAGGGAGCCGGGGTTACATTCCTGGTCTGGGAACCAGATCCCACATGCTGCATCTAAAATATCTCACACTCTGCAGCAAAGATGGGCGATCCCACATGCCACAACTAAGACCAAACACAGGCAAATAAATAAGTAAATAAATATTTTTAAAAGAAAATGAAATACTTTGGGGCGTCCCTGATGACTCAGGTGGTTAAGAATCTGCCTGCAACCCCTGGGTCGGGAGGATCTCCTGGAGAAGGGAATGACTATCCACTCCAGTTTTCTTGCCTGGAGAAATCCATGGACAGAGAATCCTAGAAGCTATAGTCCATGGGGTTATGAAGAGTGAGACGTGTTTTTTAAATAAAATAAAAATTTAAAACATATTTAAAAAACTACATTAAGAAGTGTCTTTTCCCCTTGTGGCCAGAGGTTTGTTTCTATCTATGAGGCTCATCCTCATATATATTGTCATCCTGCTTATTTAACTTATATGCAGAGTACATCATGAGAAATGCTGGACTGGATGAGGCACAAGCTGGAATCAAGATTAACGGGAAAAACATCAATAACCTCAGATATGCAGATGACATCACCCTTGTGGCAGAAAGCGAAGAAGAACTAAGGAGCCTCTTGATGAAAGTGAAAGAGGAGAGTGAAAAAGTTGGCTTAAAATCCAACATTCAGAAAACTAAGATCATGGCATGTTGTCCCATCACTTCATGGCAAATAGACGGGAAAACAATGGAAACAGTGACAGACTTTATTTTGGGGGCTCCAGAATCACTGCAGATGGTGACTGCAGCCATGAAATTAAAAGACACTTGCTCCCTGGAAGAAAAGTTATGACCAACCTAGACAGTATATTAAAAAGCAGAGACATTACTATGCAAACAAAGGTCTGTCTGGTCAAAACTTTGGTTTTTCCAGTAGTCATGTATGGATGTGAGAGTTGGACTATAAAGAAAGCTGAGTACTGAAGAATTGATGCTTTTGAACTGTGGTATTGGAGAAGACTCTTGAGAGTCCCTTGGACAGCAAGGAGATCCAACCAGTCCATCCTAAAGGAAATCAGTCCTGAATATTTATTGGAAGGACTGATGCTGAATCTGAAACTCCAATACTTTGGCAATCTGATGCGAAAAACTGACTCATTGCAAAAGAGCCTGGTGCTGGGAAAGATTGAGGGTAGGAAGAGAAGGGGACGACAGAGGATGAGATGGTTGGACGGCATCACTGACTCAATGGAAGTAAGTCTGAGTAAGCTCTGGGAGTTGACGGTGGACAGGGAAGCCTGGTGTGCAGCAGTCCATGGGGTCGCAATGGGTCAGACATGACTGAGCAACTGAACTGAACTGGATGAGGCCCATCCTCACGTGTCGTCCTGATTCAGCATCTGATTCATAATGTGTGCTGTGCCTGGCGCCTGCCCCCAAGCCACCCGACATGTCAGTTCATCTCTCTTTGCATTGTAGTCTCTTTAGTCATCAAACAGGCGAGTCTTTTCTTCTTCATGGTGTCCTGAGCTGGGATCACTTTTTCTCCAGCTTTCATGCAAGACATCTTGGTCATACATTCTCAGGGTTTTGTTTAGCTCCCACCTCTCCCTTGCCTTGGGAAGGTCTTTGTAAACCATCAGTGAAGCCACACCCTTCCTCCCTTCCTCTGAGTCAGTATTAAATTAAAGGACACAAAGTCCTGAGCAAGGTGATGGCTGGCTTGTTGGTCACACTGTGACTGTGTGACTACCACTCTCCCAGCTGGTGTGGATGACGCTGTGGTGGTGTGTTTTGGGGTGAGAGTGGGCCCTCTGAGACCCTTTGCTCTCCTTGATTTTCAGTTGCTCCCTTTGGTCAGCAGCACATGTGACCCCTGCCTTGCAGAGGACAAATCGGATTGCTTGTGATATCAGTGCTTTTCAAATGGATGAATAAGAAAGACATACAAAGCAAGGGGCATTTCCTGTTTAGTATTATGTCTCTGGGCTTCCCTGGTAGCTCAGCTACCTGCAATCAGCTACAAGAATCCACCTGCAATGCGGGAGACCTGGGTTTGATCCCTGGACTGGGAAGGTCCCATGGAGAAAGGAATGGCAGCCCACTCCAGTATTCTTGCCTGGAGATTTCCATGACAGAGGAGCCTGGTGGGCTACAGTCCACGGGGTCACAAAGAGTCAGACGTGACTGTGTGACTTTCACTTCACTTCATAGTGTCTCCAAGATAGAAACCCGGTTTTCAAAGAGTGAGATGGGGAGACTGCTTTGCAGCCATGTCTGGGAAGGGGGTGCCAACATGATGATGGATGAGGAGGGCCTGATCTGCATCTTAGACCCGGGACTCATGAGTGTAGGCTCTGCTTCAGGAGGCTTTACAATCAGTCTGGGTGATGCTGAACCACCTGGAAGAGGAAGGGTGGTGGCCGAAGAGGATGTTGAACAGTTGAAAGGCACAGGGAGATGCTGAAGGGGCAGAGGATGGTGACGGGGCTTCACCCTAGCCCCTGCCTCCAGGCTGGACAGGGAGGAAGGGGTCAGCCTTCTGTGGAAAACCCAGTAGGCTCCAACCCCCCACCCCTCACTGCTCTGCCTACCAGGGTGCTCATCCCAACAGTCAGAGGGATTCCCTCCACCTGTTTCGGATCCTTCTTCCCTGTGTCATGTCAGGCCTGACCTTCTGAATCTGGGCTCTAGAACTTGCCTCCCGTTTGCCTTTCCCGACTTTCCAGCCTCATCTCACTGCTCTGGGCCTCACTTTCCGACTCTGTGAAAGGAGGTGCCTGGGCTAGGGTTCCTATGGATGCCTGATCCTGGGACCTTATTCTCAGCAGCGAGGGGCCTGGACTCGGAATTTTCAGAAAGCTCCCGGGTGACTTGGATGTTCCGGCAGCATTAGGAAGCTGCAGCAGGCACTGGAGAGAATCTCCCTGAAGGTCCACGGCTGTTTTGAGTCTTATTCTGGAAAGATTCCTTTCCAGAGCACCAAGTTAAATAAAGTTAATCACCTTGTTGCTTTACTCTCAGTTTGGTCCCACATGTACACTTCTAGCAGGTAATCTTTTTTTTTTTAGGATAATTGCTTTATAAATTGTGTTAGTTCCTGCTGTGCAGCAGTGAGAATCAGCTCTGTGTATACATATACATCCTGCCTCTTGCGTCTGCCTCCCCACACCCCATCCCTCTCCTCTAGGTCACCACAGAGCACCGAGCGGAGCTCCCTGTGCTGTACACCAGCTTCCCACTAGCTACCTATTTTACACATAGTATGTGATCTTCCTATTTGCAGTTCTAATAATGTTTTCTATATTTCCATTTTTTCCCTTTTCCAGGAAGTTTCCCCGAATTTGCTTCTTTCCTGCTGGTTTCTGTCTTGACTCAGGTTCTCCCTAGGCCCGCCACGTGGTGCATCTTACCTCACAACAGAGAGCAGTCTTTTCTGTTTTGTTTTATGTTTAAGTATCTACTTGCATTTTCTGCCCCTTATTTATTTTTTATGACTTTTTGGGGTGGTTTTATTTTGTTTCTTTATTTTTAGGCAATGCCATGTGGCAGGTGGGACCTTAGTTCTCCCACTGGGGATTCCCTGCACTGGAAGCGCAGAGTCTTAACCGCTGGGCTGCCAGGGAAGCCCCAGTCTTTACTGTTTTGATGAGGAAATATGTTCTTCTGGTTGTCTGGTCTGTGAATTTTCTTTCCCCTGTAAGAGAGTGAACTCCTGACTGTTCTCCCCTCTCGGCAAGGGGCCTGATCATCACTATTGATCCCTGACCTCTGTCTTTTATGGGACATTAACAGCACTGCTCTGTTTTCTCTTGAAGTGGACTTTCAAACACAACAAGCCCCCTTATCTGACACTTCTGTGAGTCAGACTTTGGTGGGTTCACCTGTCCTCACTCTTACCCAGTAGCCCCAGGCCCAACTGGCTTTAACAGGAAAAGGAGTGACATCGGTTGCCTGCTTTGTGGCCTACAGTTTCTTCTTCTTTTTAAAAATAATTTAATTTATTTATTAAGTTTTGGCTGTGGTGGGTCTTCGTTGCTGCTTGGACTTTTCTCTAGTTTCACCGAGTGGGGGCTACTCTGTTGCAGTGTGCAGGCTTCTCGTTACAGTGGCATCTCTTGCTGTGGAGCACAGGCTCTCAGGTGCTCACGCTTCAGTACTTGCAGCACATGAGCTCAGTAGTTGCGGCTCCTCGCCTCTATAGCGTGGGGCTCAGTAGTTGTGGCACATGGGCTTAGTTGCTCTGCGGCATGTGGGATCTTCCAGGATCAGGGATGGAACCCGTGTCTCCTGCACTGACATGCAGATTCTTATCCACTGAGAGGCCTGCAGTCTCTTTTCGCTCTCCATGTGTGTTGAGTGCAGGCTGAAACATCTCTGTTTCGTGACAATGACCTACCTCCCCAGCCTCAGCCCACCTGTCTGGGCTGTGGTTTTCCCATCGGTAAAGTGAAGAGGTGGGCACGGTGACAGCTGAAGTCCCTTTCTGCTCTTAAGAGAGTGAGCCCCACTCACTGTTTGGCGCCCTTAACAACAAGTGCCTGCAGAAGGAGTTGATGAGAGCTGCTTAGAAAAGGCCTTTCTTTGCAAAGGATGTTGTTGTCGAGTCTGGGGAAGCCACATGTGCGCTCTGGTGATTCAGACTCCCGGAGAACCTTTGTGGCTCTTGGTTTCTGTGATCCTCTGAATAATTTATTTACCCCTTAGCATCCCCACTGCCTTTTCCAGCTCTTCTCTGCTCATTAGTGTCTGTGCCCTGAGTGGGCAGGGGCTGGAGGAGCCAGGGAAATGAGGATGAATTGGTGGAGTGGGGGCAGCACTGGGCCCAGGGACAGAGGTTTGGGTGATGATGGAGGACCTCTTCCACCATCTGCTGGGATGCTCAGGGACCCTGAGTGGTCGTTAAAGGGCAAGGCTGTTAGGGGTGGGCTGGAGGCTGCTGCTTGCTATTTCCTAAGCAGCAGATCCAAAGGTGAAGGAAGAAGGAACACCTGATTGTGAAGAGGAGTTGGAGGTGTCACGCTTCCCATGAAATAGTTGACATTCCGGGAAGATTACACCGAATTGTTGTACTTTGCACGTGCTATATTTGCTTCCTTGATCAGGCAAGTGCAGTTCCCTAGGGCCTCCGAGACTTGCCCTCGGTGCAATCGGGATATGAAGATGCTGCAATTAGAGTCTTTGGGGCACAGTGTGGTGGTGGCAGAGCCACTGAGGGGGCAGCCTGGGCTCAGCCTCTTCTGCAGACCCAGGTACCACCCAGAGGCTGCCTGGCACCTGCTGCATGGAAAGTGGTTTAGCCCCACCTGTAGGGTAGGCCTGCGGCGCGTATGAAAGGAAGACAGAAGATTCCCTTCCCGGGGAGCATGCCTCCCTGCTCACCAGTCATTTCTCGGGGCTGTGCCCAACACGACCATGTACCATCCAAGGGGGAATCCCCCTCCATCGTCCCCAGCTGGGCTCTGGAGTCCTGCTTTTATTCAGTGATGCTGTCTTCTTCCCAGGCACGCTGGAGACCCCAGGAGAGCTCCTCCTTGCCTCTCCATTCCCCAAGCCAGTGTGCAGAGAAGCAGGCCCTTGCGGTACCTCCCAGCCTTCACTTCCTCTTCCAGCCACCAGCTCAGGACCCCAGTTTGGACCACCAGCCCCGTGACTAATCAGTATCGTGACATCTGAGTGGAACGTTGCTGAGAGCATGGTTTCCACAGCTGTGGCCTCTGGGTTGGTCTCTGCAGTGGCACGTTTCTCAAAAGAAGGGCAGCTGGCTCTCAGAGGCCACGGGACTCTCCCCACAACTTTAACAACAAGTGCCTGCAGAAGGAGTTGATGAGAGCTGCTTAGAAAAGGCCTTTCTTTGCAAAGGATGTTGTTGTCGAGTCTGGGGAAGCCACATGTGCGCTCTGGTGATTCAGACTCCCGGAGAACCTTTGTGGCTCTTGGTTTCTGTGATCCTCTGAATAATTTATTTACCCCTTAGCATCCCCACTGCCTTTTCCAGCTCTTCTCTGCTCATTAGTGTCTGTGCCCTGAGTGGGCAGGGGCTGGAGGAGCCAGGGAAATGAGGATGAATTGGTGGAGTGGGGGCAGCACTGGGCCCAGGGACAAGAGGTTTGGGTGATGATGGAGGACCTCTTCCACCATCTGCTGGGATGCTCAGGGACCCTGAGTGGTCGTTAAAGGGCAAGGCTGTTAGGGGTGGGCTGGAGGCTGCTGCTTGCTATTTCCTAAGCAGCAGATCCAAAGGTGAAGGAAGAAGGAACACCTGATTGTGAAGAGGAGTTGGAGGTGTCACGCTTCCCATGAAATAGTTGACATTCCGGGAAGATTACACCGAATTGTTGTACTTTGCACGTGCTATATTTGCTTCCTTGATCAGGCAAGTGCAGTTCCCTAGGGCCTCCGAGACTTGCCCTCGGTGCAATCGGGATATGAAGATGCTGCAATTAGAGTCTTTGGGGCACAGTGTGGTGGTGGCAGAGCCACTGAGGGGGCAGCCTGGGCTCAGCCTCTTCTGCAGACCCAGGTACCACCCAGAGGCTGCCTGGCACCTGCTGCATGGAAAGTGGTTTAGCCCCACCTGTAGGGTAGGCCTGCGGCGCGTATGAAAGGAAGACAGAAGATTCCCTTCCCGGGGAGCATGCCTCCCTGCTCACCAGTCATTTCTCGGGGCTGTGCCCAACACGACCATGTACCATCCAAGGGGGAATCCCCCTCCATCGTCCCCAGCTGGGCTCTGGAGTCCTGCTTTTATTCAGTGATGCTGTCTTCTTCCCAGGCACGCTGGAGACCCCAGGAGAGCTCCTCCTTGCCTCTCCATTCCCCAAGCCAGTGTGCAGAGAAGCAGGCCCTTGCGGTACCTCCCAGCCTTCACTTCCTCTTCCAGCCACCAGCTCAGGACCCCAGTTTGGACCACCAGCCCCGTGACTAATCAGTATCGTGACATCTGAGTGGAACGTTGCTGAGAGCATGGTTTCCACAGCTGTGGCCTCTGGGTTGGTCTCTGCAGTGGCACGTTTCTCAAAAGAAGGGCAGCTGGCTCTCAGAGGCCACGGGACTCTCCCCACAACACACCTCCTTTTCCCTCCGTCACTTCTCTTATGTTCCAGCATCTCTCTCATAGGAGGGGGATATTGGCCTGTCCCACCTCCAAATTCGAAGCTGCCACGCCCCCACTTTTCTTTCCCACCAGTAGTTAAAGGAAGATAAATGGATTGCATTTGTGAGGTTTATGGTGACAGCTAACTCCCCTTCACATCACCTGAGATTAGGACCCTGAGCCATCTGGTCTAGTCTGCTCTCTTTCCCCTGCTTTGTCTCCTTCTCTGATGATGGTTAATTGATGAGAATAGAACACTGAGTTGTCTTTGTAAAACTAATGAAAGCTATAGGTTCCATTCCTCCTGCATATTGCAGTCATTCCATTTGAGGTCTCCCTTATAGGCAGAGTAAGTCTCTTACATATGACCTTCAAGTTGCAAACTTTCAATGACGTTAACATGCATTTGATTCCAGGAAGGAACCAGAACCTGTGCCATCAGCATCAGGCATGGGTGACATTAACAGCTTGCCCTTGGTTTCCTGTTGCTGATGATCCTTCAGCTCTACCATCTCCCACCTCCTCTCCCTCCTCCAGTCAGTAACTCTTTTTGCCTGTTCACTCGATGTCAGCCCCTGTATGCCAGCTAATGTACTGTACTACTGGACTTTTCGAGGTACTGTTCAGTTCAGTTGCTCAGTCGTGTCTGACTCTTTGTGACCCCATGAGCTGCAGCATGCCAGGCTTCCCTGTCCATCACCAACTCCCAGAGCTTACTCAAACTCATGTTCATAGAGTCGGTGATGCCATCCAATTGTCTCACCCTCTGTCGTCCCCTTCTCTTCCTGCCTTCAAGGTACTTCAAGGTACTGTACTGTACTGTAAGATTAAAATGTTCTATTTTTTATTTGCTTTTGATGTATTGTGTGGAAAGTATTATAAACCTGTTACAGTACAGTACTATGTAGTTGATTGTGTTAGTTGGCTACCTAGGCTAACTTTATTGGACTTACGAACAAACTTGACTTATGAACACACTCTTGGAACAGAACTTGTTTATATGTAGGTGACTTACTCATATTCTTATATTCTCAAATTTGGGTGTGCATGTGAGTCACCAGGAAATGTTCATGAAGTTCAGATTAATTCCTGCCCTTGGGGATTCTGGTTTGGGTGGGAGGACTGATCATGCTCAGTTTGGATATAAGGATTTGCTAGAGAATGAGCTTTTACCTGGATTGCTATTCTCTGCGAGGATGGGAGGATATTAGCTGTGATGATGGCTAATGTTGATTAAATACTTAGTCCACCAGGCAGTATCCTAACTGTAGCGACTCATTTAATCCTCACAGCGTCCTCTTGTGCAGATCCTGTTGTTAGTTCTATTTTTAGATGAGGAAATGGAGGCACAAAAACTTTGCCTGTGGTCACACAGGTAGTACGTGGCCAAGCCAGTAGGGATTCCAGGCACTCTGACCCCAGAATATGGCTCCTTTCCATGTGCTACCCCACCCCTCTGCTATACCTTTTGGGTAAATGCCAAACTCTCTGTGTTCTGTAGGTAGAGATTTTTTTTTTAAAGAAAATGATTGGTATTTCTGAGGAAGATCCCCTGGAGAAGGAAATGGCAACCTGCTCCAGTATTCTTACCTGGGAAATCTCACAGACAGAGGAGCCTGGTGGGCTACATGTCCTGTTCTAGCAAAAGACTCAGACGTGACATAGCAACCACACAACAACAGCATAGTCCTAGAACTGTTCTAGCCAAACGCCTACACATCTGAGCTGGAGGTGCAGGGGAACGGCGGGGGCTCCCATCTCTGATGAAAGAAAATCCAGAGGTGGTTAGGTCATCCGTCTCGAGATAGAAAGCCTGAGCCCTACTCAGTACACTGTAATGACCTATGTGGGAAGAGAAGCTACAAAAGAGTAGATGTATGCATATGTGAGGCTGATTCACTTTGTTTTACACTTGAAACTAACACAACATTATAAATCAACTATAATCCAATTAAAAAAAAAAGAGAGAAGCCTGAGCCTGTGAGGTTAGCGGTAGGCAGGAGTAGTCAGGACATTGTGAGCAGATTCTACTCTGCGCTCTCTCGAGAACTCTCGTCAATACAGCTGGACGTAAAAGTCAAGATGCCCCCAGAAGGTCCCTGTTTTCACCAGTGTCAGCCACTGCCACCTGGCAGCTTGGACCGGTCTGTAGGCCTTCTGTGGTCTTGGTGGTTGTAAGGCTGGCGTTCGGAGAGTGTGCATTTTGGTTTTAGCTTTTATATTCCTTTCCTTAAATGCATATAGTCCTTCCACAATCATCAAGTACCTACCAAAGGTTCTGGGCCTCAGGAATATAGGGAGGAAGAAAACACAGCCTGCCCTGAAGGAGGTAGCAGTCTCTAGGAGAAGACACACATAATAGGAACAGGAGCACTCCAGGGCGCTGGTTGCTGCCTCCTCGGGGAATCTTATTTGCAGTATCTTTGGGACACTGGTTCCAGCCACATCTGCATGGAGGCTCATTCACACTTAAGGAACCTGGAGAAGATGCAGTACGATGTTAAATATAACCACACTGGTCCTGCCTTGGGCCCGCAGGCCCATCAGCTTGACAGGAGTGATCCAGGCAGGACAGTGAGTCCAGGAGCCAGGACCAGGTGAGGCAGCAGGCCAGGCAGCCTCCCTTCTGTGACCCCCAACATTGGGGGCACCTGGGATGAGAACCCAGTCCAGATGAGGCAGCTCCAGGGTTTCCATAGCTGGAAGGTGGGTACTGGTACAACCCTGGTGAATGCTGGTGGGGCCTTTGGTCTGGGTTGGAGGCTGAGTGACTCTGGGGGTCTCTTCGACTGGACTTTCTTCATGAAGGTGGGGCTGATTCTGTCTCTCAGGTGCTCAACATGTGCTTGGTGACTGAATGTGTAGAAGAGACTGTAAATATCTCTACTGGATAATTTCACATCCAGAGTGGTAGCTATGGAAATGGATTACAGCATATCAGAAAGAGTGGGGTTGGACCAAATGATGTCTAGGGGACCTCTTGACTTCAACATGCTGCCTGGCATACAGTAGCACCTGTCTGTTGAAACAAATTCTGCAGTTCTCTGGAAGAAAAAAAAAAAGCATCCACATAACCCTTCCACACTTACCTTTGTTCTCATCAGTTCTTCATTAAGTTTCTCCTAGCTGCTGCAGGTGGATGACTATCTTTTACCCTGAAGACACCTGACTGTTCAAAACAGCCTTGCCTTCAATTTGAAACCCGTTTTTTTCCCTCTGAAATGCTGTAATGCCTATCCACTGCCACTAGAGGGCTGAGGTTTTCCAGAGCAGCCTCCAGTTCAAAGGTTTGCCTACTGGGAAATCCGGACCGTGGGCAAAGACCCTGATGTTAGGAAAGACGGGAAAGATAGAAGACAGGAGGGTTCAGGGATGACAGAGGACTAGATGGTTGTATGGCATCACCGATTCAATGGACATGAGTTTGAGCAAGCTGTGGGAGATGGTGAAGGACAGGGAAGCCTGGCGTGCTGCAGTCCATGGGGTCACGAAAAGTCGGACACAACTGAGCGACTGAACAACAAGGCAAAGACCAGTTCTGAAAACTCAAATGAGCAATAGATGTTTAAGCAGCCCAGTGCCTACACATCTGAGCTGGAGGGACAGGGGAACGGCGGGGACTCCTATGTCAATAGCCTCTGTGTGGTGGTAGCTGAGGTCTCTGTGCAGCTAAGGGAAATGGGACCATGTTAGAGAACCCGTGTGGGCAGTACCCACGGGGGTGGCAGTGGCTGCCTCACCGCTTTGATCCATAAACAAACATCCGAAGTTCAATTATTTCCAACTCTCCCACTGCTCCCACCCCCGAATGGAAGAGTTTATGTTGTAGCGCATGTATATTTATTTTTTACCCCCAATCATCCTTCCCTGAAGGAGTTAATACGGACTGAAATGACCAATGAACAGAAAGCAATGGAGAGATGTGAGGAAAGAATGGACCACGTTTAATTCATGGACCAGATAATCTCTTGCCCTTGGCAATGTGCAGGATATTTTCAGCCCTGAGCTGGGCAGCCCTTTAGGGAAACCAGTTTTATTTAATTCTGTTCATAGTTATGTTGAGGACTTGTTTGTCTGTCACTGTGTTTGAACTTACTGGAAACATAACGTGTAAAATTAAGGCCCCATCCTCAGGGATCTTGGACTCTAAGATAAGGCAGCTGAGGTCTACGATGGAAGTTCAAAGCAAGGTCGCTGAGGTGAAACAGCAGTGCCTGGGCCTGGGGATTTGGAATAGGCAGAAACTGGCTAAGCATTTGCTGGCAGAAACTTGGTTCTGTGTGGCCAAACCTGTGGCAGGAAGTTCTCACCTGAGACTGAAGTGATGGCAAGGACCGAAGTGGTGAGCTGGGTCAGAACCCCTAGAAGAAAGTGAAGCTCAGAAACCTGGGAGACCCTATAAGAAATGCGCTATCAAGCCCTGTAAAGACTTGAAGGGAACTTTTTTTTTTGACCAGACTGTGCAGCATGTGGGATCATAGTTCCCTGACCAGGGATGAACCTGTGCCCCCAGCATTGGAAACATGGAGCCTTCACCACTGGAGCACCAGGGAAGTGTCGAGGCTGGAAGGAGACCAATGCATATTACTGTGTGGAAGAAGCCAATGAAAAGGCTACATACTGTACGATTCTAACTCTGACGTTCCAGGAAAGGCAAAACCATGGAGACATAAAATCATCATTGGTTGCCAGGGGTTGCAGGTGGGGAGGGATGAATAGGCAGAGCACAGAGGATTTTTAGAGCAGAGAAGCTCTCTGTCTGATACTCTAATGTGGACCCATGCCATTGTACATTTGTCCAAGCTCATAGAACGTACAACGCCAAGCATGCACCTTAATGTAACTGTGGACTTCGGGTGCTTATAATGTGTCGAGTGTACCACTCTGCTGGGGGACGTTGTTAGTGGAAGAAGCTGTGCATATGTAGGGACAGCAGGGAAGCCTCTGTGCCGTCCACTCAATTTTGCCAAGAACCTTAAGCTGTTCTTTAAAAAACAAAGTCTTAAACAATCTGGGGGAATATGTGTTAACCTCAGTTCTGGAGAAGACACAGACTGGGATGGGGTCAGACCCCCCAGAGTCAGAAGTTTATGGCTTGGTGGCAGAGTGATCAAAGAAAGCAGTTTGGAACCAAGTGGGGTGATGGAGAGAGGAGGAAACATCTTGGAAGATGGTCAGACCACCCAGTGTAACCAGCAGGTACAGACAGAGTCTGGGTGGGTCAGGCTGGCTTAAGGGACCAGTGGCAGGTGGAATAGAGAAGAGTTAGAAGTAGTTGAAGTCTTGGAGCCCCTCTGAGGGCTATGAATTCAAAAGTAGGAGGAGGTTTCAGAGAGGTGTGCTGGTGAGTTCTTTTGGGCGTGTTGGGTTTGAGGTTTTGAAGGACCCTGGGAAGGAAACTTTAAGTCTGGAGCTGGGGAGAGAGTGAAGATGTCCAGCTAGGAGTTATCAGTCTAGACATGGTAGTGAATTTGTGGGAAGAGATGAGATCACCAAAGGGAAAGAGTGTGAAGACAGGATGTTTTCCATTCCTTTATTCAGTCACTGGGTGTTTGTGTAGCACCAGGAATTGTAATAGGCAATCCTCATTCCTCAGAGTCCTCTAGAAGCTAAGAGCACTGCTTGAGGTGATGTTGGAGCCAGTGATAGGGGAGTATCTGAACTTTTCATCACTTCTCCCTGGGATGTGGATATGAGGAACAGGAAAGTGCACCGGGGAACGAGAATTCACTTTATCAGGACTCAGGCCTGTGCTCAGGGCTCCCGGTGCAGAGAGCTCCAGCACGGCTGTGTGGGGGCCCACACCTCATGGTTTTATCACTGAACTGGGAATCTCTGCCTCCTCTTAGCTCAAATCCAACTTTGATCACCAGTGTGGGTCCACACGCACAGGGTGTGATGGAGAACTGAGTAAGGCGGCGGGGCGTTTGGCTCAGGAGAGAGGAACGTCGTGTGAGGGCTTGTTGAGCTTTCAGTGCCCGGTGACCTGGCCTGCCGGGAAGCAGGGCCTACTCAGGTTCTTCAGTCAGGTTGGTAATTGTTCCTTCCCAGGCAGGAGGAGCAAGAAAGCCCTCAGCCGTTCTACAGGTGTGAGCTCCACCCACCGCTACGAAATATGGGAAGTAACAGTCCCAGGACTGATTTGTCCTGAGTTGTGAACAACCCACTGTCCCTTGTTCCTTGAGTTTCTTCCTTTCAGAATCCCTGAACGTCTTCCTTTTCTTTGTTTAAATTAATTGATTTTTGACCGCACTGGTGCCTCTAGTTGCAGTACCCGGGCTTCTTATTGTTGTGCCTTCTCTTGTGGAGCGTGCGCTCCAGGGTACGCGGGCTTCAGTAGTTGTGGCACACAGGCTTAGTTGCCCCATGGCATGTGGGATCTTCCTGGACCGGGGATCAAACCCATGTCCCCTGCCTTGGCGGGCAGACAGAATCTCTCACCTTCTTAGCCAGTGTGTAAGTGGTAGGGCTTTCCATATTTATTGTGCTCCAGATTGTAGTAGAAAGATGCCCCAAAGATGTCCATGCCCCTTCCCTGGGACCTGTGATCTGTGGGTGGCTGTGTTACCTCACGTAGCAAAAGGGACTTCCACAGATGTGATTAAATTAAGGATGTGGGGATGAGGGGACTGTCCAGGTGGGCCCAGTGTCTTCAAGAGGTTCCTTTTAAGAAGAGGCAGGAGGACCAGAGTCAGAACAGAAGTGGGGACAGAAGCAGAGTCCAAGGATGCCATGGCTGGCTGAAGCCCGCCGCTGGGGACTGCAGGCGGCTCGACACCGGGAGAGAGAAGGTAGCAGATTCTTCGCCAGAGCCTGCAGGAGTATCAGCACTTGATTTTAGCCCCTTTGTGACCCATTTTAGAATTCCAGCCCTCAGGACTGTGAAGTAATACATATTTGTTGTTTAAGCCACTAAGCTTGTGGTCATTTGATACAGCAGCTGTAGGAAACTAATATACCAGCATACACCTGATTTCCAATTTATACCTACATAGGTGCTCAGTTTATTGGCTGAATACTTTAAGCCCCAAGCTATGGTTCTCAATGGTGTTTTCTCAGATCTGTTGTTCTGCTGTAGTTCAGTTGCTCAGTTGTGTCTGACTCTTTATGACCCCATGGACTGCAGCACACCAGGCTTCCCTGTCCTTCACCATCTCCTGGAGTTTGCTCAAACTCATGTCCATTGAGTCGGTGATGCCATCAACCGTCTCATCCTCTGTCGTCCCCTTCTCCTCCTGCCCTCAATCTTTCCTAGCATCAGGGTCTTTTCCAGTGAGTCAGGTCTTCACAGCACGTGGCCAAAGGACTGGAACTTCAGCTTCAACATCAGTTCTTCCAATGAGTATTCAGGGTTGATTTCCTTTAGGACTGACTGGTTTGATCTCCTTGTAGTCCAGGGGGCTCAGCCTTCTTCGTCACCACAGTTCCAAAGTATCAGTTTGTTTTTTTTTTTTTTTTGGTACTCAGCCTTCTTTATGGTCCAGCTCGCACATCTGTACACAACTACTGGAAAAAACATAGCTTGGACTATATCGACCTTTGTTGGCAGAGTGATGTCTCTGCTTTTTAATACACTGAGTGTGTCATAGCTTTCCTTCTAAGGAGCAAATGTCTTTTAATTTCATGGCTGAAGTCACCATCCACAGTGGTTTTAGAGCCCAAGAAAATAAAGTCTGTCACTGTTTCCATTCCCCCTACCCTTCTATTTGCTTCATTTGGGTGGGTAGAGACTTGGAAGAAACTGCCCAAGCGAGGAGATTCCCAGGTTCAGTTCAGTTCAGTTGCTCAGTTGTGTCCAACTCTTTGAGACCCCATGAACTGCAGCACACCAGGCTTCCCTGTCCATTACCAGCTCCTGGAGCTTGCTCAAACTCATGTCCATCAAGTCGGTGATGCTATCCAACCATTTCATCCTCTGTCATCCCCTTGGATCCGTTCTCTAATCTGAGCCACCCAGCGGAGCAGTCCTGAGAGGGTTCGATTGCTTTGGTTCTGTCTTGCCCTTCGCTGCTTCCATACTCTCTTCACCGCAAATCCAAATCCAGGAGATTTCCATGAGTTCAGAAAGCCAGGTGGAGTGATAGCTGCACGCGAATGTTGTGCTTAACAGAATCTGAGTCATCTGGGAATTGGCAGGAATTTAGTGAGCGAGGTGTAGCGGTGAGTGGAGTCAGATGGGCATTTGGCTCAGGAGATGGGAGCGGTGGGTAAGGGCTTGTTGAACAGGTGTGCTTCCTGCGCTCAAGATGCTCACACAGGCCAGCAGCTGATGCTTGGAATGATCTACAGAAGTGCTCTTGTGTCAGGGTGGCAGCTGAAATTCTGCTTTGCACAGAACCTAAGTGTCCTGAAAAAGGTGAAGCCTGCACCACGGGGCCTGGGGCCATGCCGTCCACACCCTCAACCAGCTTCTGAGGCCAAGGAGCTCTTCTGGGTTGGGCTCGGGGCAGGGGATCTGGGTGGACAAGGTGGGGAGCTGGGAAGGGTGGGAGAACCTCCCCCAGAGGACTTTCTGGAGTGTAGGGGGCACTCCCTGCTTACGTAGTGCTTTTCAACAGGCTTGCTATGTCCCTGGATCTAGACCAAGCAGGGCGGTTCATTGAACACACACTTCCAAGAAGTTGCACAAACTATGCAATTTGATTTTAAAAACTTAGAATTAGGCCTCTTGAGATCCACGTGTAAATTTTTGCAAATAAGCACCAGAGCCACATGACCTGGCCCAGCTGCCTCGCTCTGGACAGCGGCCCCTGCCCCTATTGCCCCTGTGCGTAGCCCTGTTTTTGGCTCGGGACTCTAGACGGTAATGTTGGCAAAATATGGGTGGTGGAGGGAAGGACTGTTCCCTCAGCCACAACAAAAACAATTCTTTTAGAGGCTTGGCATGCTGTTCCTAAAGACTTTCTATTCACACGTGGTTCCAGAGGCCTTAGAATTTTTGCTTATTTATTTGACTTATTTTAGGCTCTACTGGGACTTCACTGCTGCACCTGGGCTTTCTCTGGTTGCGGTGGCTCTTCTGTTGCAGAACACAGGTTCTAGAGCCTGGGCTCAGTAGTTGTGGTGCAGGGGCTAAGTTGCCCCTCTGCATGTGGGATCTTCCTGGCCCAGAGATCAAACCTGTGTCCCCTGGATTGGCAGGCAGATTCTTAACCACTGGACCACCAGGGAAGTCCCAGAGGCCTCATAAACTCTCTTCTTGGAAGTAAGAGGTTAGGAGATTTGCTAGAACCCAACTCCTGGGATGATGATTGAAGAGAAGGCTCTTTGTTGTTGCTAGAATTTGGGCAAATCTCCCCTAAGCCTGGTTTAAGATCTGGGCTCCTTTTTTCTGCAAAGGTGACTAGGTAGATATGGACCCTGTGTTTAGTGTAGACATTAACGTGTTGGGATCTTAAGGCTCATGTCAGAGAGGAGACTCTCTGTCTCTCTCTCTTCTCACACACACAGGTCAACACCGAATCCAGTGCAGCTCCTCTGTGATGTGGTTTATTTGGTTGGAGGTAGGGAGTTTGGAGTGATGGTAGAATTAGAAAAGCAGGGGAATAAAAAAATTAACATAAAATAGCTTTGAAGGGTATTTTTTCTGACTATATGAATAATTCATACTTAATAAAAATGCAGATAATGCAGGAATGGTATAAGGCCGCCGAGTAGTGATAACCTGTATTAGCGTTCTGGTGACTATACTTTCATGTATCTTTTTATGAACACACATAGCATAATTTTACATAAAAGGAATTATGTGAAATTACATCATATATTCTATTTTTTCATCTCCACTTCAGAAAGTTCTATTTTTCGCCTCTGTTTTGTTCTACTATTCTGTCCACCCCTGGGCACTTGCCTTCCTCTCCCACCCCTGTCACCTCCCATACTCAAGGTCACTGGTGTTGGCAGCCTAGTGGGCATCTTCTATATATTTCTTCATGGTCATGTAATCACATACAAACACAAATACTCCTTAAGGGAGTGTCTTGGATTTGGTTTGAAGTTTTTTCTGCACCCTGCTTTTCCTGCTGAGTAATAGCTCAAGGAAGCCCTTCTCAGTTCATCTGTGTAGCTCCAGCTCGGGGCGGCATCAGAAGCTGTGAATTGGACCGATTGACTGCTTATGCAGCCATTCTCTTACTGATAAGCATTCACTGTGTTTTCAGGTTTTTTGCCATCTCAGACAGCGCTTGGACATCTAGTCTTACCTAGTGGTGCCTTTATTTTAAGAAGCTAGAGCCCCAGAAGGAGGATTGCTGGGTGAAGGGGGTGTTTGTTTTCATTAACAGTAGATGTTATCAGATTGCTTTCCAAAGGCTGTGTCAATTCACATTTTCACCAGTGGTGGGTGGGGGTTCCTTTTTCTCTGCTTCCCCAACAGCAGTTTACTTATCATGGTTAAATTTCTTTTTCAGTTTGATAGGTGTCAAATAATATCTCACTGTTACCTTCATTTGCAGTATTTTGCTTATCAGTGAGGTTGAAAAACTTCTTTAATGCTACTGACCTATTGGCTATTTTGTCTTCATTTTTTTTTTTAATGAACGCTTTCATTATAAAAATTTATCTATTTATTTTGGGCTGTCCTGGGTCTTCGTTGCTGCGTGGGCTTTTCTCTAGTTGTGGTGTGCAGCCTTCTCACTGAAGTGACTTGTTGTGGATCATGGATCCTAGAGCACAGGCTTCATTGCTCCCTGGCATGTGGGATCCTCCCAGATCAGAGATCGAACCCGTGTCTCCTGCATTGCAGGTGGATTCTTTTACCACTGAACCACCAGGGAAACCCCTGTTGGCTATTTCTGCAAAGAAGTATTGCATGGAAGTTTGATCTTTAATTTTTGGGTTTGTAGGGTTGGAAAAAAACTGGCGTGTGACCTCACCCAGACCTTTCTTCCCTGTATGCTAGAGGCTTGATCAGATAGGAGCTTGCAGATGGTGTCTGTGTTGAAGCAGATCAACAAGGGAGACTGGGGTCAATGCCTGGACTGGACTCGACATCAGGGGGTCGGGAATAATGTGGCTCCAGTCCTCAAGGGTCTGCTGCACAAGAGTCAACAGGTTTGATGAGTTCAGCAGCTGTAGGCAGGTTGCTGGAAGTGAGGTTGGTGCAAGCGTCCGTTCCAGGTAGTCAGTCCTTTTGCAGTCAGCTGGACTCTAACCAGTTGCTTGGTATAGGAGGAAAGGGTGTGGGGTAAGGAAACAGAATTAAAGCCCCTAGGAGGGAGGAGACAAGGGCTAAGCAGTCCTGGGGCCTTGGCAAGCACACTCTGTTGTAGCAAGCAAGTCCTACACTGGGCAGGGTGGCTGAGGAAGGATCTTTGTTGTACACACCATGTCCCCAAAGAAAGAACAGGAAAGACATCAGAGCTGCACCACACAGTCATCTCTGGACTTCCTTTAGAAACCAAACCCAGGGAAGCAAAACTAAGTCCAGGTTGCAGCAGCTGATGTGGCTGGGGCTGCTGATGTGCTTCAGGACCCTGCTGAGGATTGCTTAGGAGGACATGAGCTTCTGTTCTCCACTCAGACCTGTCTGGGCAGGTCTTAGCAGCTCTGGTTGTGCAGGGGTGGAGAGGACAGAGGTGGTGGAAATGATGCAGAAGCAGGAATCACTGGAAATCTCCTTTGCTCATGGCAAGGAAAGGAACATGAGGAAGGGAAAACATTTCGTGCCTGCCCAATTGAGTGACTGGCCACATTTCTGTAGCTAAAGTAAATTATTAATTAGGTTACACTTCCCTTCAAAATCATTTTTTGGCTAATCATGTTTCAAACTGGGAAGACCTCATCATTAGAAGTGACTGATTTTATTAGACATTTCATTTACTTTTTGTTTTTCTTCCTTAAGTTGTGGGTTCGCATTTCTAAACCATGTATTTTACATGAGGGAGCAACTGGGTTTCAGATATTTCTATCTTTTTATTGATCACTTTTAACATTTTTCTCAGGAAGGCAGCTGGTAAAGAAAATATAAGACTCTCTAAGGCTTTTACTCTGTGGATGGTGAAATTGTATGAACTCAACATAAACTCTCAGTCACTATTGTCTTTTGACGCTGTTTCAAGTCAGTGTCAACTCAGAGGCTTCTACTAGGTCAGATATTTGTTTTGAACAAAGGCAGCTGAGTTCCAGCCCCTCTTCCTTTTTAACCTAAGCTTAAAGATTTGAAGTTGCTTTTGGATAATCTAAGTGCATGTCTCCTTGCTATGGAGTTTGTCTTTTTTTTTTTTTTAAATAGGATTTTCTGTATGCTGATGATACAGTTTTTTCTTTTTTTAACTTTGGTCATAAGCTAACAGTGGCCTCAATAGGCACTTATTTTAGCCATTGTGTGAAACCTAGTTCTAAAACCAGCATCAGCAGATGTCCTGTAAAATTTAATTGGTTACATTCAATAGCTCCATATAGTAGGTCACTTCCTTTAGTTAGTTTGGGCACACTTTGCAAATAACTCATCCTGGAGAATTCATTAGAAAGGTGTTTTATTCAAAGGCTGCTATTTCACAGGAGTGTTACTGAGATTTAAAAAACAAACAAGCAAACAAACAAATTCCTCTGCTGAGCAATTAGTTAACTAATAGTACTGGCTTTGAAATTTATCTAGGCCAAAATGATTCCATTCTGTATGACATACAGAATGTTGATCACTTGATTAATCATTGATTCACAGGCTGGAATGTATCTAGAATATTTATTTGTTTGTTTTGGTGCCAAATTACTTTATTTGAAGGAATGGTACTGAGGAAAGAATTTAAGTAGATGTTTTGGTACTAGCGTGTTTATTTGTATCATTTTTAGATGTATGTGTGTGCGTTTAGTTGCTCAGCCGTGTTTGATTCTTTGCAACCCTATGGACTGTAGCCCACCAGGCTTCTCTGTCCATGAAATTTCCAGGCAAGAATACTGGAGTGGGTTGCCACTTCCTTCTCCAGGGGAATCTTCCCAGCCCAGAGATCCAATCTGAATCTTCTGCATCTCCTGCTTTGCAGGTGGACTCTTTACCACGTTAGACCTGGCCTAACCTTCCGGTCTCTTGTTGGCTCTGTATTGGTCAAGATTGCAGTAGAAGACAGATGACACATTCAGAGGAGGTGATTGAGGATGGCTTAAAACTTACAGAAGAGGAGTTGGGTTAAGAAACCCACATGGATAGTGAAGCACCAGGGTCAATCAGAAGGGGAAACTTACCACTTCCAGTCTGGAGGGGCAAGTAGGGTGCAGTTGCCAGAACTTCATGAGAATTGTGGGGGTGAGGGTGCCTCCTGAGGGGCCTGTTGCCTCAGGTGGAGGGGCAGAAACACTGCCTAACCCAGGTCCAGCAAGAAGGGACCCGGGAATAAGTACCCTGCCAGGGCCTCCTGCTGGCCTGAAGTAATAAGAAGACAAAGGGCAAGGAGAGCCAGGTGGTACATTTCTTGGTGACTGAGCATAGGGTGGAGGAGAGCTGAGTGGGATCTAGAGGGGCAGATGGAGACTTTTCAGCACAGCTCACCTTCAAGTGGAAGGAAAATGGACATCCAGGCAGGAGAGAGGCTAGACTCCTCAGTTTTCAAGTCATTGTCGGTGTTGCTGGTGGCCACTGGAGTTCCATGTAGTGGGAGAACCACAGGATTCGTGCAGTGGAGGACCCCACTGGGAAAACCAGCCTCTTCTTACGTGTCCTCCATCTGTTTGGATGCCTCAGTGGGAGATAGATTCATGGAAGACTGTTCGCAGAACATTCAAAATCTGGACAGTATGACTTGTTTTTACTGAGTCACCCTTCATGTTGAGTTCTCAGCCATCACTGAGTGTGGCTCCAATGCCAGTTTACCTATTGCTTGTGTGTGCCCTCTACTGTGACTTAAAATATGTGCGGCAAATAACTTAGAGGTGAGTGCTGGGGATAGTTTGTTTCCCCTGAGGAACCTTTTTCTGTGTGGACGTCGAGAACTGTGTAGCTGATTTCTCTTTCTATCTTAATTTCTGGGAAGCTTAGATCCAAATTTTCAAGCCACCTACTTTGGCTTCCTTTGGGATCCTAGAGTTTATGTATGTTTGCGTGTATGCGTGTGCATGTGTGTGTGTATTTCCTTCTTTCAACTTTTACTTTTCATTCAGATTTGAATGTTTTTCCTGGATCTAACTTTTATTCTCATTTTTTAAAAGCTGTTTTATGTAGTTCTGATAAGCTACCTGAAGTAACTTCCTATAAGGTAGAGTATTCTTACACATTTTGAATATGGGTAAATTCAGTTAATCACTTAGGGAGTCTGGAGGAGAATGGTCTAGATGAAGATTCCAAAACCTGGGACCTGCCTCATGTTGGATGGACATGTGATTGCCCTCAGGGAACTGACCTCTTGAATGCTGGAGTCCCCTAGGGCTCCATCTTTGGTGCAGAGATAATATTTCCTTAAGTGTATGTGAGGGTAGGAGAAGGATGTCCCTCACTTTGTCTGCAAGAAGCACTGGGTGGGTGGTTGTGCTCAATTAATGAAGTATTTATGCAAGGATCTTGAGAAGTTTAAAATGCTTCCTCTTTGTTCATGTGCTCATTTAACGTTTATTGCAAACACTAAGCCAAGGATACAAAGATAGGTTCATTTATCCTTTCAGTAGATATTTGTTGAACATCTGTTGTGGGTTGTGTGTTAGTCACTTAGTCATGTCCAACTCTTTGTGACCCCATGGACTGTAGCCAACCAGGCTCCTTTGTCTGTGGGATTCTCCAGGCAAGACTACTGGAGTCGGTTGCCATTTCCTTCTCCAAGGAACATCTCTTGTGTTGGCCCTAATCCAAATGGTGGGGAAGCAGCTGTATAAGGAAAAGCTGATTTTTCCCCTCTGTTGTATTTCCTTTACAACTTCATTTCTGGTCACCAAGTGTGTGGAAGCCCCCTGCCACACACACCCCAAGTAATTCTCTGCAGAAGTCAACTGGATGTCCTAAGTTTAACTCAGTTCTAACACTGACTGCCTGGAATAGTATCAGATCCCACAGGTTCAACGCTCAGTCCCCCAAGATGAGGTTCCCTGGTGGCTCAGATGGTAAAGAGTCTGCCTGCTAGTGCAGGAGATGCAGGAGATGTGGATTTGATCCCTCCTTTGGGAAGATCCCCTGGAGAAGGAGATGGCAACCCTCTCCAGTATTCTTGCCTGAGAAATCCCATGGACAGAGGAGTCTGGCAGGCTCCATGCAGTTGCAAAGAATCAGACACGACTTAGCAACAAAACAACAGTAACCCACAAGATGGCTGCCGTTTCAGATGCCAACTGCAAGTAGTGGTCCCCGGTTTATATGTAAATTACCTTCTCATTTCAGTTCAGTTGCTCAGTCATGTCCGACTCTTTGCGACCCCATGAATTGCAGCACACCAGGCCTCCCTGTCCATCACCATCTCCCGGAGTACTCTCAGACTCGTGTCCATTGAGTCAGTGATGCCATCCAGCCATCTCATCCTTTGTCCTCCCCTTCTCCTCCTGCCCCCAATCCCTCCCAGCATCAGAGTCTTTTCCAATGAGTCAACTCTTCTCATGAGGTGGCCAAAATACTGGAGTTTCAGCTTTAGCAGCATTGCTTCCAAAGAACACCCAGGACTGATCTCCTTTAGAATGGCCTGGTTGGATCTCCTTACAGTCCAAGGGGTTCTCAAGAGTCTTCTCCAACACCACAGTTCAAAAGCATCAATTCTTTGGCACTCAGCTTTCTTCACAGTCCAACTCTTATATCCATACATGACTACTGGAAAAACCATAGCCTTGACTAGACGGACCTTTGTTGGCAAAGTAATGTCTCTGCTTTTGAATATACTATCTAGGTTGGTCATAACTTTCCTTCCAAGGAGTAAGCATCTTTTAATTTCATGGCTGCAGTCACCATCTGCAGTGATTTTGGAGCCCCCAAAATAAAGTCTGACACTATTTCCACTGTTTCCCCATGTATTTTCCAGGAAGTGATGAGACCAGATGCCATGATCTTTGTTTTCTGAATGTTGAGCTTTAAGCCAACTTTTTCACTCTCTTCTTTCACTTTCATCAAGAGGCTTTTTAGTTCCTCTTCACTTTATGCCATAAGGGTGGTGTCATCTGCATATCTGAGGTTCTTGATATTTCTCCCGTTAATCTTGATTCCAGCTTGTGCTTCTTCCAGCCTTGCATTTCTCCAGATGTACTCTGCATATAAGTTAAATAAGCAGGGTGACAATATACAGCCTTGACGTACTCCTTTTCCTATTTGGAACCAGTCTGTTG
>SJYC01061884.1:0-18966 GCA_006408675.1 Madoqua kirkii
TGCCAACATCCGCTGGATCATGGAAAAAGCAAGAGAGTTCCAGAAAAACATCTATGTCTGCTTTATTGACTATGCCAAAGCCTTTGACTGTGTGGATCACAATAAACTGTGGAAAATTCTGAAAGAGATAGGAATACCAGACCACCTAACCTGCCTCTTGAGAAATCTGTATGCAAGTCAGGAAGCAACAGTTAGAACTGGACATAGAACAACAGACTGGTTCCTAATAGGAAAAGGAGTACGTCAAGGCTGTATATTGTCACCCTGCTTATTTAATTTATATGCAGAGTACATCATGAGAAACACTGGACTGGAAGAAACACAAGCTGGAATCAAGATTGCTGGGAAAAATATCAAGAACCTCAGATATGCAGATGACACCACCCTTATGGCAGAAAGTAAAGAGGAGCTAAAAAGCCTCTTGATGAAAGTTAAAGTGGAGAGTGAAAAAGTTGGCTTAAAGCTCAACATTCAGAAAACGAAGATCATGGCATCTGGTCCCATCACTTCATGGGAAATAGATGGGGAAACAGTGGAAATAGTGTCAGACTTTATTTTTGGGGGCTCCAAAATCACTGCAGGTGATGACTGCAGCCATGAAATTGGAAGACTCTTACTACTTGGAAGAAAGGTTATGACCAACCTAGATAGCATATTCAAAAGCAGAGACATTACTTTGCCAACTAAGGTCTGTCCAGTCAAGGCTATGGTTTTTCCTGTGGTCATATATGAATGTGACCAAAGAATTGATACTTTTGAATTGTAGTGTTGGAGAAGACTCTTGGGAGTCCCTTGGAGTGCAAGGAGATCTAACCAGTCCATTCTGAAGGAGATCAGCCCTGGGATTTCTTTGGAAGGAATGATGCTGAAGCTGAGACTCCAGTACTCTGGCCACCTCATGCGAAGAGTTGACTCATTGGAAAAGACTCTGATGCTGGGAGGGATTGAGGGCAGGAGGAGAAGGGAACGACAGAGGATGAGATGGCTGGATGGCATCACTGACATTATGGACGTGAGTCTGAGTGAACTCCAGGAGATGGTGATGGACAGGGAAGCCTGGCGTGCTTCGATTCATGGGGTTGCAAAGAGTCGTACATGACTGAGCGACTGAACTGAACTGAACTTCTTCGGCCAAACTCATTCATGGGTGTGTGTAGTTATGGAGTAAATGACTCCCAGAAAATGGCTTTCCAAGGAAAAAGTCTGCCCATTAGGTGCACTATGGAGGCTGAGTTGAGGGCATTTGATCAATTTTTTCTTCATGATTGATTCCACATTTGGTTTTGAGGACTTGATTGTTAAAGCCTAACATTGTAGTCCTGGTACAAATCCTTCTAGATTGAAGGAGAAATTCTGCTTTTGCTTTTTTTTTAATTGAGGTATCACTGATTTACAATATTATGTTAGTTTCAAGTGTACAGCAAAGTGATTCAGTTTTATATATATATATATATATATAAAAGATTATATATATTCTTTATCCTTATCGGTTATTACAAAATATTGAGTGTAAGTATCCTGTGCGATACAGTAGATCCTTGTTGGTTATCTATTTTATATATAGTAGTGTGTATATGATAGTCCCAAACTCCAAATTTGTCCCTCCCACTCCTTTCCTCTTTGGTAACCATGTTTGTTTTCTATGTCTATGGGTCTATTAATGTTTTGTGTGTAAATTCACTTGTATTTTTTTTAGATCCCATATATAAACAATATCATATGGTATTTGTTTTTGGTTTACTTTATTTAGTAGGACAATTTCTAGGTCCCTCTATGTTGCTGCAAATGGCATTATTTCATTCTTTTTTTAGTAGATGAGTAATATTCCATATTCTTTATATATATATATATAGAATATAAATATATATGTGTGTGTGTGTGTGCATGCGTGCATGTGCACATATGTGGCTGCTCAGTCACTTCAGTTGTGTCTCTTTGTATCCCCATGGACTTCAGCCCACCAGGCTCCTCTGTCCATGGGATTCTACAGGTAAGAATACTGGAGTGGGTTACCATGCCCTTCTTAATGTATGCATATGTATGCGTGCGTGTATCTATCTATCTATATACATATGTATATATAACACATCTTTATTCATCAATGGACATTTGTTTAGGTTGATCCCACATTTTGGCTACGGTAGGTAGTGCTGCAGTGAACAATGGAATGTATGTATATTTTCAAATTATGATTTTCTCTGGATATATGCCCAGGAGTGGGATTGCAGGATCACATGATAGCTCTATTTTCAGTTTTTTAAGGAACCTCCATACTGTTCTCCATTGGTGGCTGCACCAATTTACATTAGACTGGGAAAGGAATTCTAAAATCTCAAGGATGTTCCTCTCTGGGCTATTCTTGGGATATACAAATATTTGCATAGTCGTTTTCATCTGACTTGCATATGATTTACATATGCCTTCTGAGACAAGTCTCATCCAGGCAGTTTGCCTGTTGAAATTTAATCTCATCAAGTTAGGGTTGCCCTTCCTGGATTTCTCTCATCTCCTATTACGTCACATGGAGCTGCTATTCCACTCCTGTCATTGAGTCCAAGGACAATGTCCTGTTGTCTATCTGCTGCTCCAGGGACAACGTCTTTTCTTCTGTCTGCAGCTCCGAGCATAATGCCTCACATAGTAGGGGCTCATTAAATATTCAGTGAATGAACTAATAACTCGGATCCCTTTTAGCTGACTCTCCATAGCCTAGTCACTGGGCTTTCCTGGTAGCTCAGTGGTAAAGAATTCTCCTGCCAATGCAGGAGATATGGGCTTGATCTCTGAGTCAGGAAGATCCCCTGGAGAAGGAAATGGCAACCTGCTCCAGTATTTTTGCCTGGGAAATCCCATGGACAGAGGAGCCTGGTAGGCTACAGTTCATAGGGTCGTAGTCGGATGTGACTCAACAACGACAAGTAAAGTCATCGGTGTTGGAGGACTGGAAAGGACTAACTAGAGAACTAAAATCTCATAAAGAAAATGGAAAATTAACATAAGAGTCTATCTTTGTGTCTTAGGGAAAGAACTTCTTTTAAAAAACTTCTTTTTAAAAAAACTTCAAAAAATATAAAACATAAAGGGAAATTTTGATTTCCATTCAATGAAGGATACTACAGTTAATAGGTGATGGATGAGAGGAGGTATTCAATATATCTAAAACTGAAAGAAGATTCACATCTACAGCATAGTAACAACAAGTTCGAATCAAAAAGAAAAATAGCAACAACCACATAGAAAAATGGGCCTAGCAGCTAAGCAGGCAATTTACAGAAAAGAAATATAAAAGGCTCTCCATTATATGGAGAGAGGCTCTATCTGGAGAAAGCAAGTTAAAACAATAAAAAGATCACTTAAAACCTATTAGACTTCAAAAGGGGGAAAACTTGATGCTGCGAAGTGTTGGCAGGCAAGTAGGATGAAGAGTCTTTAGCACCCCACAGGGAGAGTGCAGCCACTTAGGAGGGTGGTGGGGGAGTGAGCATGCATGCTTGAGGTGAGGTGAGGTGAAGGCGCTCAGTCGCGTCGACTCTTTGCGACCCCATGGACTGTAGCCTACTAGGCTTCTCCGTCCATGGGATTCTCCAGGCAAGAATACTGGAGTGGATTGCCATTTCCTTCTCCATAGTTGCTTCATTTGTGTGCGACTTTTTGCAATCCTGTGGGCTGCAGCCCCTTAGTACTTAGTTCTATTTAAAAAAAAAAACGTAAACCTCATGGCTCAGTGGTCCCATTCCTAAATCTAGAGGAAATGTCAGACCAATCCCTAAGGGAACATGCATGGGGGTTTTGGAGCATTATTCGATGTGCAAAGGTCAAATTAGTCTGTGTCTCTCCCTGGGAACACAGATAGACAAACTGTAGAGGCTCTACCTATGGAGCCCTGTAGCTACTTTGCTAAGTGCAAGAGGTAAGCAAAGGAATGAAATACAGTTAGGCAAATTAAAAATGTGTACACACAGGGGACTTCCCTGTTGGCACAGTGGATGAGAGTTTGTGTGCCACTGTAGGACATGTAGGTTCGATTGATTTCTGGTCCAGGAAGATCCCACATGCTATGAAGCAGTAAGCCCATGCACCACAACTACTGAGCCAAGCTCTGGAGCCTGGAAATTGCAACAACCTAGCCAGTGTGCTGTAACTACTGAAGCCTGAGTGCCTAGAGCCCCTGCTCCATAACAAGAGAAGCCACTGCAATGAGAAGCCCTTATATCACAACGAAGAGTAGACCCAGCTCACCACAACTAGAGAAAATCCTGTGCAGCAGTGAAGACCCAGCACACATGCAAACACACACACACACACACACACACACACACGCATGCACACACGCACACATGTGTACACAAACATGCACATTTTGTAAGAATATAACAAAGAGAAAGATACCCATTAAACATAAACCGATAATCACCTCTAATGGAAGGAAAGGCTAATGGGAGAAAAGGAAATGAATTGATAAATTAGTAAAGTAAGAGAGGGACTTGCTCAGATCCTTGACAATGTGTTATGAACCAAGGAGTGTGGTTAATTCACCCTCTGCTTCTGAGAATCTCAAGCCAAAAGAAGCAACCCACCACCACCAACTTAGAAAAATTTAAGTTCTGGCCTAGAGCTTGGGGTCTTGCATCCCTTTATATATATCCAACCTTTAATTTGATTAAAGAGTTCATACTCACATTTGGAAAAGTCAGTGTTTTGCTTAATAGGCTGTTGTGCCCAGAGGCTGTTCCCTTTTCGAAGTTGACATGAGAATGAATAAAGGAAAAATTATTCTGGCACTTGTTATAGTGGTAAGGGGGCCTTAATCAGGGCTATTGCAATAGGGGAGATAGAGTGGGCTCAATTATGAATACAAGGACAATAGGGATTTAAAAAAATATTTAGTTTTGGCTGTGCTGGGTTTTAGTTGTGGCACATGGGATCTTTTATTGTGGTGGGCGAGTTTCTCTGTAGTTGTGGCTCACAGGCTTGGTAGTTGTGGTGCAGACTTAGATGCCTCGTGGCAGGTGAGATCTTAGTTCCCTGACCAGGGATGGAACCCACATCCCCTGCTTTGCAAGGTGAATTTTAAAAAACTAATTAAATTCATTTATTTTTAATTGAAGGATAATTGCTTTACAGTATTGTGCTGGTTTCTGCCAAACGTCAGCATGAATCAGGCAAGGCAAATTCTTAACCCCTTGACCATCAGGGAAATCCCTGACAATGGGGATTTGTAGCCAATAAGCCTGGTAAATGGGTTGGTGATGAAAATTCACTAAGATGAGACATTATGGGTGGGTGGGAAGGTTTACTAAACTGACTTACTAGATTCTTACTGAAGACAGGCCAAGGTGATCAGATATCTAGAGTAGGGATTTTCTCAACCAACTTAGCAAAACTAGACTTGGTAAGGACAGACACAGAGCCCAGGACTGAAGCCTAGCTGAGAAGAGGACTCAGAAGGGCCTGACTAAGGTTTGGTCAAGGAGACCTTGGTCAAGTGACCTTGGTCATTGGGAGAGCCCTGTGCCTTGTCTGCCTTCCTTTTTATGGTATCTCCAACTCCTACCATCAGTTCAGTTCAGTTCAGTTGCTCAGTCGTGTCCAACTCTTTGTGACCCCATGAATTGCAGCACGCCAGGCCTCCCTGTCCATCACCAACTCCCGATGCCTGGCAAATGGTAGATCCTAGTAAGTATTTATAAGGATGAATAGTGATGGACTTCCCTGCTGGCTGGGTGGTGAAGAATCTGCCTGCCAGTGCAGGAGATACAGGTTCCATCCTTGGTTTGGGAAGATCCCCTGGAGAAGGAAGTGGCAACCCACTCCAGGATTCTTGCCCGGAGAATCCCATGGACAGAGGAGCCTGGTGGGCTACAGTCAGTGGGGTCACAATGAGTTGGATATGCTTTAGCTACTAAACAACAATGACTGTGATAAGGATGGATCTTCCTGGAAGATTCTCTGGGGTGTTAGAGCCTCCTTGATGCATGTTCACACTTAACCCTTGGATGTGTGCTCTCCTAGAACTGGGCCCACTGGCTGTTGGGCACTGCAGGCCTGGGGGCTGGAGGGGGCACTTGCTTGCCCCAAGAAACAGAGGACATTGGAGCCAGAGGGAGGAGCAATTCCAAGAGCTGTGTAGGAAGCTGATGGCCAAGACCCAAAAAGGTGTCTGGAAGGTCACCAAACCTTTCAAGCCAGAAATGGCTCCTGAAATCTCAAGTTTGAGAACCAAGGATGCCAGAGCAAGTGTAAGTATGGTAGGAGAAAGGGGGAACCTGGGGCTGCCAACAGTCACTTAGACTCTGTGGTTCCCAACTTGCATCGCATAGCAGGTTATGGTACTGTGGGTGCTGGCTGGTTAGGTGCTGAGTGGAGCAGGGGCCTGTGGCCTGCTTGAGTGAGACCAGGAAGACCTCAGAATGCTGCTACTGCTGCCTTCCTCCTGTTACCGAAGAGCTTGTGTACTGCTTGCTTGTGCTGCTGCTGCTGCTGCTGCTAAGTCGCTTCAGTCGTGTCTGACTCTGTGCAACCTCATAGATGGATGCCCACCAGGCTCCGCCGTCCCTGGGATTCTCCAGGCAAGAACACTGGAGTGGGTTGCCATTTCCTTCTCCAATGCTTTGCTGTGTGACAGGCCAGTAAATTGAAAGACAAGTTGTTCGGAAAAGGGATAGTGACTTTATTTGAAAGCCAGCAGATGGAGAAGATGTTGGACTAGTGTCCCAAAGAATCATCTTTTTCCCCCTTAGATTTGTTTTTGTTGTGGACCATTTTAAAAGTCTTTATTGAATTTATTACAATATTGTTTCCATTTTATGTTTTGGTTCTTTTGGCCACAAGGCAGATGGGATCTTAGCTCCCCAACCAGGGATTGAACCCGCAGCCCCTGCATTGAAAGGTGAAGTCGTAACCAATAGACCACCAGGGAAGTCCCCCAAAGAATCATCTTACCCAAGTTAGAATTCAGGCCTTCTTTTATCCTGAGGAGGGGGTATGGTTGGTTATTGCAGACTTCTTTGTGTCAGAATCTTTTGTTCTTGAAACTGTCCCTGTAGGTGTTTAAAGATCATGACTTTCTGGTAACTACCAAGACAAATGATATTCTCTGTTCTGCAACTTTTTATCTCTATGAATGGAAAAGTGTTATGCCTCTAAAGGTCGGAGCCTTGAGAATGGGCTGTCCTGTACATCCCAGGCTACAGGCAGCATTCTTTTAGTGAAAGCAGAGTGGAATACAAAGATTAAAGTAAGAGAAACATTCAGAATGGAGTGGGATTTGTTCTTCCCTGTTCCACTCCGACCCTTCCCTCACTGCGTGTGTTCTTCAGAGGAGCTGCCTCGCCCACCCCAAGTTAGCAGAATGTGGAGGCCTTCTCCTGACCTCCTCCCCTCTGGAATGTCCCCTGGCTGAAGCTGTGCCTGCCTGGTCTCCTGTTCTCTTGGCTCCCATGCCAGACATACCTGGCTCTGGGGCATTTTTGTTTTTTGTTAATTAGATGAGCACCGAGGAAACAATGTCTAACCAACTGTTCTGCAAATTCTGGCACAGGCAATGGCAAATAGGCTGTGTCCTTGTGTTCCCCAAGTTGTACTTGTCATTTGGGTCCAGGGGTTGGTCTGGGGGCAGCTGATGTCTGCTTTTGCAGCTGATGTGCTGATCCCAGCCTCCTTCCCAGGATCCCAGTGCTCAGTCTCCCACTGGGGACAGGATGGGCCCTGCCACTTTCTCATCCGTGTGTAGCCTCAGAGTGGTTCCACACCTGCCTACATCCTTCTCCCCTAAAGTGCCTGGGTTCTTCTGGATCCAGACTGTGATGTTAATAACTGTGCTCAAGGCCAGGGAAGTGGAGTCCTAACATCTGCATGCTGGTAATAACTACAGTAATGAAAATAACAATATTTACTGTTGCCACTAGGCATTGTGCCCAGTGCTTTTATGGACATTATTTCCATTAATCCTCACAGCCACAATAGGAAGTGGGAACCATTACTGTCCCGTGTTTATATTTGAGGACACTGTGGTTGGAAAGGTTAAACAGTTTGCCTGCAGTCTCATGAACAGATGAGGTGGAGTTTGGATTTGAACTGAGACTTTCTGACTCAAGACATAGGCTTAACCATTCTACCATGTGGCGCCTTCTCTGTAATGGCAGTTTACTGCTCATCCAGCCCCATCTTTATCTCTCCTGCTCTGATGCTGTGATCTGTGGCACCTCATTTCACACTCATGGTGCCGTGTAGAGGTAGAGATGGTTATTATTTCCATTTTCTGAATAAGGAAACCACAGTCTGGAGAAGTGAAGTGAGATATGCCCAAGGTCACACAGCTAGTCTTTGCAGGGTCAAGACCCCACCGAGCCCTCCTCCAGGTGTGGGCTTCTTGCCTCTAAGGAGACAGCAGGAGGCATGGAGTCAATGGTGGCTCACTTAGCGATGGTGAGGAGGGGGATGTGGGGCCGGCAGAAGTGGTACCCATGAGTGTGGAGCTGATGCTGCTTTCTTCCTAGGGGCTCAGGTGTGGCTTCGCAAACTGTTGCCCATAGCTGTTTAGAATCAGTGAATAGAACCTTTAGGATGCTTCAGCTGTTCCAGCGTCAGACATAAAACCAGCACTAAACTGAAGCCATCTGTGTTACAACCAGTAAAGCTGTTCCTGTCCCCCTTCTCCCTCCCATCCAGTTGAACACCTAACTCAAAAATGGCCCCAAGGCTTGGGCAGTGGTTTGAAGGAATTACTCCTGTTGGGACAAGACATGGAGAAGAAGTTAAAAAAAAAACAAACACCTGACTTCTTTCTAAATTAGAAGTATATTCTGAGCATGACTTTAGGGAACTTACAAGGCGTGTGGTGAGTGTAAATGCCTGTTTCCCCAGGGAAGGTATATATTTTGGGTTGGAAATGCTTCTGTTGGCTTGTTTCACACTAACCAACTTTCACTGATAGCGCCGCATGCCCTTCTCTCCTGGTAAACATCTTAGGTCACAGCAGCAACAATTTCAGATATTTTGCAAGTGGAGTGTATAGGTTTTCCAAGGTTGCCTTAACTAGTTACTACAAACCCAGTGACTCAGTAGGAATTTATTCTTTCACAGTTCAGGAGTCTGAAAGTCTAAAGACAGGGCATTTTCTGCTCCCTCTGACAGCTCTAGGCAAGATCCTTCCCTGTGACTTTCAGCTTCTGCTGGCTCCTGATCATCCCTGGTTCTCCTTGGTTTATAGCTGCATCATCCCCACCCCCTATTTCTGTGTGGCCTTTTCTGTGTCTTATAAGGATGCTGTCACTGGGTGTAGGGCCTCTAATCTAGTATGCCCTCATTTTAACTGATTATTTCTGCAGCGACTCTATTTTCAAATAAGGCCACGGGGACTTCCCTGATGGTCCAGTGGTTAAGAAAATGTCTTCCAGTGCAGGGGATGTGGGTTCGATCCCTGGTTGGGGAACTAAGATCCCCCATACTATGGGGCCTCTAAGCCTGAACACCACAACTACTGAGCCCATGTACTGCAGCTACAGAAGCCTGCAGGCCACAGCAAGGACGCAGCCGGCCAAAATTAAAAAAAACAACAAAAACGAAATACGGCCACACTCTGAGGGTCAGCCCACAACATGGAGAAATCAAAAAAGAAGGTCTGCCCAGGGGGCCCTACTGCAGACAGGAGTCTGAACACATACCTGGGTGAAAGAACTGTCCCTACTGATAGATGGGTCAGTAGACAGAACTTCTGGGGGGCTCAGGCCACGTGCCCTCCCATTAGAAAACTTTGGACAGCTCTGTGCAGTCACTGTCTGGGTTGGGTTAACCCAAAGTCACCCTCTGGCTTTCTGGGTCTGACTAGCCAGGATCCCTGGTCTTTCCTCATACTGCCTCTGAGCACTGACTTTACACTTGAGTGATTTAACGGCCTGGCAGGGAGGACCAGAAGATCATCAGCTTGCCACCTGCTCTGCAGTGTGCACACATGGCCCTGCTTTCACACACTGACCTGTGTCATCTCATCCCTCTTGGCCACATCCCTTTGTTGGATTGTGAACCACAAGCGGCCAAGGCACCCAGTTCTGAGAGTCACGTAGAGGCCATATCACCAGTGGAGCAGTTGGGCTGAACGGGGTCCCTCCTTTCAGGTCTGCTTTGAGGAGTGGGTTATTGAGTCCCACATGGGTAGGATTCTTGGTCAGTCCTGCTCTTGGCCCTTCCCACTGTCTCTCTCAGTCACTGGGCTTTACCTGCTGTGGCCTTTCTGCCCCTCACCCATGATGACCTTGATCCCCCCTGGAGCCTCTGCAGCATAATAACTTCCTTCTCCTGGAACTTTCTATGTCTGGTTCCTGATCACTCCGTCTCTCAGCTGAGATGGCACCTTCTCCGAGAGGCCTTCCTTGAACACCCCACCCCCAGTTTTATGTTTCCATATCACCGTGTTCTTTCTTCACTCAGCCTGGCATTTTCAGATTTTTTGTTTGTTTATTTGTTGATTCTGTCTTCTGCCCTTGTCTGTGACGACAGAGACCTTGTCTTCTGGTTCACTGCTATATCCCAGAGCCAAGACCAGTGTCAGGGACATTGTGGGTGATTAGTGAAAAGCCTTTGGGGCATCTTCAGTAACTCAGTACTTTCTTTTTAGATTTCAAGTCACAGAGAGACAACCACATGGAGTATGTAGACAACTGCATGGTGCTACATGGAGCATCAGCTGATCAGGATTCAGAAACCAGGTCCTGGTGTGGGCTGTGGCTAGCCCACTGTGCTGTGGCCAGTGCTTCATTCTGACGCTGTGCCTGGGGCTTGGTTTCCCCAACTCTGCACTAGGGGGACATCCCCATCCAGTGCACAGAGTCCTTGTGCAGATGAAATGGTGCCGGGACATAATGGCATACAAACGTGAGACTGTGAGGCTTCAGCCCACAAAGATCCTTCAGAAACCAGAGGACACCGTGGAAGGAACACAGAGGAGAGAATGTTACAGAGAAAAGAGGCTTCTTCAAACACTAAACTCTCTGATGAGGCAAGAGAGTTACAAGTCCCTGGGGACTTGTAAGATAATGGGGGTGGAATTTTCTCTCATTCTTACTCTTCCAGGAAGGTTCTTGCCATAGTAGAATATAGTAGGGGGAAACAATGGAAACAGTGTCAGACTTTATTTTTGGGGGCTCCAGAATCACTGCAGATGGTAATTGCAGCCATGAAATGAAAAGATGCTTACTCCTTGGAAGGAAAGTTATGACCAACCTAGATAGCATATTCAAAAACAGAGACATTACTTTGCCAACAAAGGTCCGTCTAGTCAAGGCTATGGTTTTTCCAGTAGTCATGTATGGATGCGAGAGTTGGACTGTGAAGAAAGCTGAGTGCCAAAGAATTGATGCTTTTGAACTGTGGTGTTGGAGAAGACTCTTGAGAGTCCCTTGGACTGCAAGGAGATCCAACCAGTCCATTCTAAAGGAGATCAGTCCTGGGTGTTCTTTGGAAGGAATGATGCTAAAGCTGAAATTCCAGTACTTTGGCCACCTCATGTGAAGAGTTGACTCATTGGAAAAGACTCTGATGCTGGGAAGGATTGGGGGCAGGAGGAGAAGGGGACGACAGAGGATGAGATGATTGGATGGCATGACCAACTCGATGGACGTGAGTTTTAGTGAACTCCTGGAGTTGGTGATGAACAGGGGAAGGCTTGGCGTGCTCCAATTCATGGGGTCGCAAAGAGTTGGACATGACTGAGTGACTGAACTGAACTAAACTGAACTGAGAGTATAGTTATTTTTAGCAAAATAACTGTTTCAGACAAGCAAGGTAACTTTTAATCTCCTAATTATAAATGCTGTGGGCCTAAAGAAGAAGGCTTCTTGAGATGCTTAGTAGAGGACTTTTGTAATTTCCTGCCCCTTGAGGTGGCTTCCCAGGTGGCTCAGCAGTAAAGAATCCATCTGCCCATTCAGGAGGTGTGAGTTTGATCCCTAGGTCAGGAAGATCCTCTGGAGAAGGAAATGGCAACCCACTCCAGCATTCTTGCCTGGAAACTTCCATGGACAGAGGAGCCTGGTGGGCTACAGTCCATAGGGTCACTGAAGAGTTGGACATGACTTAGTGACTAAACAATGACAACAGCCCCTTGAGGTGGGCCCAGGCTTCACCCCACCTGGGGATGTGGACTGACGGAATGGAGGCTGTCTAGAGTTAGGGCCAACCCATGCCTGGTTGAGATGGCTGGATGGCATCATCGACTGGATGGACATGAGTCTGAGTGAACTCCGGGAGATGGTGATGGACAGGGAGGCCCGGTGTGCTGCTACTCATGGGGTTGCAAAGAGTTGGACACGAATGAGAAACTGAACTGAACGGAAAAATGACTTGGGGTTGGGAAGAGTGGGAGGAGCTAAGGCCTTCGGGCGGGCTCCTGGGAGCTGGAGGAAAGGAGTGATGACGGTGGTGTCGGTGGTGTGTCGAGGCTTTGAGAGCATAAATCTGACCGTGATACCCCTGTTTCCACCTCTGTGATGCATTTTGGCTGCACTTAAGATGAAACCCAAGCTCGGCTGCCACGGCCACATGTCCAGCCCCCACCTGCACTTCCTCTCTGTCCTCACTCACTCTGCCTAGCCACATTGCCCTTGTCAAGGTCACTCCCACCTCCAGACATTTCTCTGGCTCTGTTTCTCTTCCTCTAGAGTTTTATTCAGTTCATCTCTTGAGAGAGGTTCCCTGACCACCGTTGGAGTCACTGCATTAATTGTACAAGCCCAGGAGGGGGCTGCTGTATCCCTTCTCCCCAGGGTCCACGTAATGACACCTTGGGGTTGGTGCAGGATGCTGCCTAGCCAGACGCTCCTTCTTGCTTGATACTTCACTCCATTTTCTTCCTAGATGTTAATATAGATGTTCAGTTGTCTGAAACGGCCTTGTTCATTGTCAATTGTTCATTGTCTGGACTGTCCCACGAGAATAGAAGGTCTTCAAGGGCAAAGACCTCATCCTTCTTGTTTACAGCACTAGCCCCAATGCCTAAGTCAAGATAGGCGTTTACTAATTAATTACATGTTGAATGAATAAATAAAAGGACAGCTGGGAAGTGAGGGTGACTGTGGGAGCTCCCAGAGCTGGCGAGGCACTCAGCCCAGGGCCTACACAGACGACCCCAACTAGCCCTTCTCTTGCTGGACTGCTGAGAGAATTAGTATGATCCCCATTTTCCAGGTTGGGAACCTGAGGCTTGGAGACAAGGAGGTGGTATTCATGAGAAAGGATCACAACTGAAATTTAAACTCAAGTTTGCTCTCCACCCAGACCCTGCTCAGAGCACAGACTCCTCTACCTGCTCATCACTGGGCAGACTCTGGGACCTCCTGGAATTTCAGCCTTTGGAGTGCAACAAGGAGGCTGCTGGGGATACCCTAGGTCTGGCACGGTCCAGGGACAAGCCCTGTGGGTACTGCCAGGAGTCCCTCCCTTGCCCTTCCCCCATCTGAGAATGGTGCTGGCAGCTGCTGCAGCCCAGTAAGCTCAGAGACTGTCTGTTTCATTGCCGGAGACAGCTTTCAGAGCAGTCCAAATCCTCTTCAAACCACCTTGGCAGCGTCTGGCCACACTGGCCAGATCAAATTTGAAGTTCCAGTGGCTGACGGGCACCAGCTGACTTGATGACAGAAGCGGTTAGGTCAGTGCTTCCTAGCCCGTTCGTTCCTCATGGAAGTTGAGGCCGTGGCTGCCCACAGCCCTGGCTCTGCTCCCCTCAGAGCACTGACACCCTGCCTGGGTGCACGCTGTCTGCTGGGCACTCTGGGGTCCTGCACCCCCATAGCCTGTACATGTGTCTGCCAGGTTTCCTGCACCCTGTGACCCCTCAGCCCCTCATCCTCTGGACCCTCTAATGTAAAGAACCTCAGGCAGGGAAACTGTGTTCCTCTTCTCTACCTGAAACCGAAACTCTCTCCTCCTGAAGCAGCCTCTTTTACATGGCCCAGCTGTCTCCTGCACAGGACCTGGGTGCCCACCACACCCCTCCTTGACCACCAGTTGTCTAATTAGCAGTTCCCAGCCGGGTAGCCACAAAGACACTTGACAAGGAAGCCTCCACACCCAGCCCAGGCTCCGTTCCAGTATGTGGAAATGACTGGTATTTCCTATAAATCAAGAAGGAATAGAAGTCATGCCTCTGTAAGGCCCCAAACCTATTTGCATCCTGCATGCCCTCATTCTGGGACAGAAAGGACTGGAGCCACCGTGCGACAGCAGGGCACACTGGCCTCCAGCCCTGCACCACCCCACATTCCCACGTCCCCACACTGCCCTCCAGGAAGCCCAGTCAGAAGGCAGGAGCCAGGTTTGCTGGGACCCTGGGATTCGGGCTCCAGGGAGACTGTCTCGCTTCGTGCACATGCGATGTTGCTTCAGTCATCAGACTCTTTGCAGCCCCATGGACTCTAGCCCACCAGGGTCCTCTGTCCATGGGATTCTCCAGGCAAGAATACTGGAATGGGTTGCCGTGCCCTCCTCCAGGGAATCTTCCCAACCCATAGATTGAACCTGTGTCTCCTGCATTGCAGTTGGGTTCTTTACTATCTGAGCCACCCGGGAAGCCTGCTTGGTTCCCTAGAACAGCTCTAGCTGCCAAAATTTGGCACATCTCCTAAAGTGATGGGGTGGGTGAAGAAAGCCATTATGCAAAATTTCAGCCTCCTGTGGGTCCATAACAGGCTGGGGGGTGGGGGGAGGGAGGGGCAGGAAGCAAGGCCCTTGTCCTTGTCCCTAATGCAAGCACACTGACAGGGGCTCTGGATCGAGATCAGGTCCCCTAGGGCACCGCCTGTGCCTCGTTCTTGTGTCCTGCCCTCTGCAGACCCAGCACCTCGGGGCTGGATAGTTACAAGAATGCTGCGAGTATTTATCAGGCTATCATACTAGTTTTCCTGGGGCTGCTCTAACAAATTACTACGAACTTGGTGACTTAAACAAGAGCAATGTATTCTCTCACAGTTTCAGAGGCCCGATGTCTGGAGTCAGGGTGTCAGTGGGGCTGTGCTCCCTCGGGGGCTCTAAGGGAATACACACCCCTTGCTTCTTCCAGCCGCTGGCAGCTGCTGTCAATCACAGCATCCCTTGATTTGTAGTCACATCACTCCCATCTATGGTCTGTCTATACACCCCTTCTGTGCTGTGTGCTGTTAGGTGTAATTCCCTCGGCATTTCTCATAAGGATACACGTGATCACATTTAGGACCCACCCGAGTAAGCTAAGCTAAGCCCCTCCTTTCAAAATCTCACATGTGGCAATATTCACAGGTTCCAGGGGTTAGAAAGCAAATATATTTTGAGGGAGATGTACTTTTCTGTCTACCACAGCTGTTATTGAATACCTTGGGATCTCAGGGCAGGCTTTGTCTCACTGGATGCCCATGGCTACAGTTGGGCCAGGTGCTGGCATTGCCCCATTGGATGCATGGGATAGGCGGAGAATGGGACAGAGCAGAAATGCCGATGTTCCTGATGATCACGGAACAGACGTCTAGAGGCTCTGGTCATTCTGCTTAGATGCGCCGCACCCACTGGGAGCACTGTGGATACAGAGTCGTGTGTAGTGGAGCACTGTGGATCTGGCCTTGGTGACTGGGGTGGAGGTTCATGGAGTCTGAGAGGCCTGAGGCTAATCCTGTTCCTGCCTCAGTTTCCACATTACACCAGCTCACAGCAGGATTATTCTGCTTAATAGGGAAAACTGCATATTAGGGAAAACAGCATATGAAGATCCGTAGCTCAAGGTGTAGCAAAGAGTATCCAGTCAATGATTATTCATGATATTCAATGATTATTCATTATGTATTTAATCGGATAAATGTTCCTGATCCCTCTATGGTGCTAAGCTGGAAGACGGAAGAGTTTGCAGGGAGAGCGTCAGCACCTCCTGGTCACTGGTACCAGCAGCAGTGGTAGGAGTTCTCGGGGACAATGCCAGTTGCTCCTTGTCTGTCCCTCCTTCATGCCTGCCTACCACAAAGACACATCGAGAACATTCCTTCTAAAGTGCTGGAGTTGGGGGTGACACAAGTCCCTTCTCTTGTGGGGCGTGGAGCAAGAACAGAAGGAAATTATGTTCCGGGGTGAGAGGTGTTATCCGAGTTGTCATCTGGATCTTGGAGGATAAAGCTGTAGAAAAGGAGAGGGGAGCAAGGTCTCTTCTAAGGGGCATTGCTTGAACTGAGTCCCACAGGATACAACTGCTGGATACTTGAGCTTTAAGTGTCAATAACTGAAAGCTTGCTAAAGATGGGTGCACTCTGTGTCTTGGGGAAAGGGGTGGTGGGGATCAGGAAACAATGGCTGATAGCACGATAAGAACCTTACTTGGGGAGACCCTGCTATAGCATTGCGTGGGGATTGCATGGTTCTAAGAGGAGAGTGAAAAAACTGGCTTAATACTCAACATTCAAAAAACTAAGATCATGGCATCCGGTCCCATCACTTCATGGCAAACAGATGGGGGAAAATGGAAACGATGACAGACATTATTTTCTTGGGCTCCAAAATCACTGAAGATGGTGACTGTGGCCTTGAAATTAAAAGAGGCTTGCTCCTTGGAAGAAAAGTTATGAGAAACCTAGACATCATATTAAAAAGCACAAACAGACCTTTGCCAACAAAAGTCCATTGGTCCGTGGGAGAAGACTCTTGAGAGTCCCTTGGACTTCACGGAGATCAAACCAGTCATTTCTAAAAGATATCAGTCCTGAATATTCATCGGAAAGACTGATGCTGAAGCTGAAACTCCAATACTTTGACCACCTGATGTGAAGAACTGACTCATTGGAAAAGATCCTGATGCTGGGAAAGATCGAGGACAGGAGAAGAGGACAACAGAGGACAAGATGGTTGGATGGCATCACTGACTTAATGGTCATGAGTTTGAGCGAGCTCTGGGAGATAGTGAAGGACAGGGAAGCCTGGCATGCTATATTCCATGGGGTGGCAAGGAGTCTGACATGACTCAGGGACTGAAAGATGACTGGATGGTCAGAGTCCTGGCAGGAAATCTAGGTCACACCCCAGAGTGGCGAGAGAGAGTTTAATGACAAGACCACTCACAACAGTGTGGGGAAGTAGTCAAAGAAAACAGCAAGGGATGAAGAGGCACCCAAGGACGAGCAGCAGGGAACAGTCATAACCAGTACCACCTCGAAGCCCGAAGGGTCAACGAGAGAGCCATCTCCAGACCCAGAGATCTCCAGCAGCGGCAGAGAGCCATGTGATGGGAACTGTGGCCTTCAGCAGAGGAATGCCACCACTCGCAGCCTTGGCCTCAGAAGGGAGAAAGTCACGGCAATCACTGCCAGCTGCCCTCATTCTCTTGTGGGCTTTCCAATGTCCGTTCCTAGCAGAAATCGGAGGGCCTGGGAGCCTGTGGATGAAGTCCTTATGGATCACTTTCCTGGAGTACAGAGCAGGAAGAGAAGAATGGGGTGTAGGTCTGGAGGGGCAGAGAATCCTGCCTGATGATGAAGATGGTGAAAAAAAATGATAATAGTGTGATGGTGCTGTTGCTGATAGTGGTAGTAATTGTGATGATGATGGTGGCTTTGACAGTGTGGTTATGGCAGGGATGGTGGTGATGTCAGTGCTAGTGATAATGATGTTGATGATGATGGTGGTGATGGTGATAATGGTGGCAGTAATGGTGAGGGTTTTGGTGATGATGGTGGCAGTGATAACGTGGTGATGGCAGAGATGGTGGTAATGGTGGTGTTAGTGATTATGATAGTGATAATGGTGATGGTGATGGAGATTACAATGATAGTAAAACTTTTTACATTTCTATATAACCACTCACTGTTCTAAGGGCTTTCAAGCTTCACATCAGCCCAATAAGAGAGCACAGTAGAAATTTTCAGAAACTTGGGAGATCTATACATGGATCAATAGCCAGAATTATCCTTCGCTCCCTTGGACCTTCCCCAAAACACATGGTTTGGCAAAGCACCTGATCCTAGTGACTTGTATTTTAATTATATGTGGATTTGCTCATCTTCCTTATTTCTCTGTGAACTTCTCTAAGTAAGTTTGATGTCTGATTATCACTGAAAGCCAGGGCTTGACAGTGGCTAAGCAGACTGCCTACCACTCAAAAATTGCAAGCCAATGATGATGAATCAGTGAATGAATGAATGAGCAAATGAATAAAGAGGGACTCTGTAACAACAGGATGTGGAAAGTTAGGTCTGGACTGAGACCTGCTCTCCTGGCCTGTCACAGGCACTTAGCATACACTGGAGAAGGGCCAACACAGTGGCACTGTGGAACTTCTGTTTTCTCTGATGCCTATTTCCTCATGTTGCATGAACTGAAAAACATCCAAGCTTTACAAACCTATTTAGTTTCCTAAAACTTACCCAAGTCCAAATTCTGAGCTTAGAGTGAGGATGTTTGTTCTACATCTCAGTACTGCACATGGAAACCCACAGCCCAACATAGCTCAGAATTGCTAATCACCTTCGGATTGTTGTATTAATAAGTGAAAATACAGAGAAACACAAACCTGTCTTCCTGTTCATGTTAATTTTGGTCCCAAAAAACATTGCTAAAACATATTGCTGTGTATGCCACAGATGTTCCTTCTCTTACACGTGCGAGATACTGAACGTGAGAGCTGGACGCTTTGACAGAATTTCTGTCGCTTTGATGATAACTGTGGTCAGACCCTTTTCCTATCGCTGGGGCCTTCCTTTTATCTGACCATTCCCCTGTGCAGAGGTCCTTCTTGGGGCTGGTGTGTAATTCTGTATATTCTACCACCACCTGCTTGAATAGACTGATAAAAGTAAGCAATTTAAAAAATACGTTGAGCCATGTCATCTCTTGTCAATTCACCTGCTAATTTCACTCTATGGAAAGTGTATATAAGTACCTGCTAGCAGGGTTACTAAGTAGAATCTCAGATTCTCAGATTCCCAGAGCTCATTAATGCGAGAGGTGACCTGGATGGGACATGAG